>JBBPBX010001781.1:51277-71119 GCA_038048925.1 Garcialebias charrua | reverse complement strand
ACGTTGGACATGATTTAATTCGCTCGTGACTTCCTCATTCCTGTCAGTGAAGGATGAAGCGATCACTTGACTTTTGGCAAAAAAAACAAAATAAAAGTCCAGCTCTGGGATGAAGAAGGGATATTTAATACATTTGTGTCACATACAAATCAGTCCTGCATCGCTTTGCAATCCTTTGAATGAGAACGTGCGCGGCGCTGGGGCTGGGACAGGCGGGGGCGTGGGTTGGGGCGTGACAAACAACTCTGTTTTTATTGGCTGGTCATTGTCCGGGTCACTCTGTGTTTTTAGTGTTTTTATAAATGCTGATAGAGAAGCAAGGGGACTATAGTTTTTTTCAGAGATTACTTTGTCTAACATCAGTCTGTCAGTAGATAGTGACAGAGTGAAGAAATATGTTAAAATATATTGTTAGAAAAGTTACAGACTGCATTACAAACTTCCATAGTGCAGCTTTAAACCTGACAAAAAGCGAGAGCAAATTTTAATAAAAAATAAAACAAAGAATTCACCTGAAATATTATTGTATATTTTGGAATATATCAAGAAAGGGCCCCCATATTTTTTTTAATTTCTCAGTAGAGTGCTGAAGAGAACACCTTATTTTTCTCTTGCATTTGTTGTTGGATGTAACTGGGACCCTGTGTACATAATCTCGTTTTCAACACATGTACTACATGCGGTGCAAATGACAATAAATTCTCTCTGACTCTGACTCTCTGACTTATTATGTAGTGGTTAAAGTCTATCCAGAGATCATCATAGATGCTCAGGTCAGTGGACTGTGATGGAGTCAGTCTGGGCTAGAACTGTCATTTCTAACATGGACCCGAAGCCTGGCCTGGCCTGGCCCAACATGAATTTGGGCCGGGCCATAATAATGTGCTGGATGGGCATGCTGGGTTGGTGTCTGGCTTTTGATTGCTTCAGTGGACGTGCACAGCTGACGATCCAAATGGCAACATGGCGTGCCATACAATCAACCAGCCGCACAGGCCATTTAACTGCGAACTGACAATCCTTGAAAGAGGTAAAATAAAGTTTAGTTAAGCTTTAGATGGGACTGAACTGCCAGGAAGCGATCCATCGCCCAAATGGACGTTCATTCAGCCGCTGCACTCAGCGGACGCACGCGGCCGACAACCCAAACAGGTGAGATCCCAAAGCAGACATGTCAGAGCAGGGTCAGTGTCTGAATAATGCAGAGTGCAGGCAGAAGCAGGGATTTAATGTGCTTTGACGGCCAGGAAAGGACAAACAGCCCCCTCAGCTCCGATCTTCTGCCCTTTTTATTCAGTTGTGCACGTCCGCCAACTGTTAGCAACTATGTAAGCAATCAAAGCTTAATTAAAAATGTTGGGGTGGGGTGTTCAGGTTCAGACCTGTAATTACTGTTAATTCGTCGGTTTGGAAATGATGGCTACGGGCTAAGGCCAGGTCAAGTCAAATTTTTTTGGGCCCAAATGCAACTCTAGTCTGGGTATTTGACAGACTTTGTAGGTTATAGAATACTTTAAAGACACTTGTCAGAATCAAGTGAAATTTCTTAAAACTAAATATGAAAATAAATGAAAGACATATAAGGCATACTATTCACTGCCTTCACAACACAGTTCAAGTCCAGGATCATCTTGTGTTGAAAAATGAACGCGTTTTGGTCAGACCTGGAAAGTAAACTTATGCACAATCTTATGCTATAGCAGACATCACTTTCAGTAGGCATTGTGTATGACTCTCGGTTACTACCACATCAAATTTTTGTTCAATATCAATAAAATTAAGAAACGTATAAATATTTTTTGTTGGCTAATGTTGATTAGCAGTAGTGGATCAGATTGACTCCAAAGGTTACTTAGTACTTTGAGATTTTCATTAATGAAAAGTGCGTTATAAATTAAATTAAATTAATTATTATTATTATTATTATTATTATTATTATTATTAGTTGTAGAAGAACATCTAATGATACATTTCTGAATAAAGTCCATGCTGTGGTTCATAAAATATTTTGCTAACAAACACACTGGGTTGACTCCAAATACATAACAATTTAAACAAAGCTCTTGTGCAATCTGTTAGTGCTCAGACTACATTAAGGCTCAGTCTCAGCTACCACAACACCACATGCACTTTTGTTACAATAACTAAGTTATAATAATAATAATAATAATAATGAATTCAATTTATAATGCACTTTTCATTAATGAAAATCTCAAAGTGCTACAAGGAGCAACAGAATTAAATGTCAATAAAACAAATAATAAAACAATTAAAATCAATAACAGTATCAGCTAAGATCAAAAGTAGAATCATGAGGAGGTAGAGTATGCTCGGTTGAAAAGAAAGGTCTTCAAGCCGCTCTTAAAGTCAACCACAGACTGTGGGGCTCTTAGACAGTCAGGAAGAGAGTTCCACAGGTGGGGGGCAGCCACACTGAAAGCCCGGTCTCCCATGGTCCTTAATTTGGTTCTCGGAATGTGAAGGAGATTACTGTTCTGTGACCGCAGCGAACGGGTGGATGAGTATGGAATAAGAATATCCTTCAGATAATCTGGTGAAGTTCCGTGTAAGCATTGATGTGTAATGAGAGCAGTTTTGTACTGAATTCTGTAGGCGACAGGAAGCCAATGAAGGTTATGGAGAATGGGCGTAATATGTTCAAATTTACGAACTCTCAACAAGATCCTTGCTGCACTGTTTTGAATATATTGAAGTTTCTGAAGGTTTTTGCCAGGGATTCCAATAAACAGGGAGTTGCAGTAGTCGAGCCTGGAGGAGACAAAAGCATGGACGAGCTTCTCAGCATCGGAAAAAGTTAGGGATGGGCGAAGTCTGGAGATGTTTCGAAGATGGAAGAAGCAAGTTTTAAACAGATGCTTAATGTGATTTTCAAATGTAAGATTGGAGTCCATTTTTATTCCAAGATTAGTAACAGAGGTGGAGAGGGGGATGTCTTGTCCAGAAAAGGAAAGTCTTGTTATAGGAGATGTTTGTACCTGGTGAGGGGTGCCAATCAGTATGGCCTCAGTCTTGGAGCAGTTTAATTGAAGAAAGTTCTGATTCATCCATGCCCTAATTGCCTCCAGGCAGGCAGAGAGGGCAGTGAGTGAAGATGGAGATGACAAGGTGGAAGATGAGGATGCTCCAGTCCTGATGTAAAGCTGTGTATCGTCGGCATAACAGTGAAAAGAAATGTTGAACTGATTAATAATTTGACCTAAAGGCAGCATGTAAAGGGAAAACAGCAGGGGCCCCAGAACCGACCCCTGAGGGACACCACAGGAGACACAGACTGTCTGGGACGTGGCGTTGCCAAGACTAACACATTCCAGCCTATTGGAGAGGAAAGATTTGAACCAGTCCAGGACGGTGTCGCAGAGACCGACCTCCACATGAAGACGGTGGAGGAGGATACTATGGTCCACAGTGTCGAAGGCTGCAGTGAGGTCAAGGAGGACAAGGATGGAGGGAGAGCCAGTGTCAGCAGCCAAGAGGACATCATTGGTAACCCTCAGCAATGCAGTCTCTGTACTGTGAGCTGCCCTGAATCCAGACTGGAACTTCTCATACAGGGAGTGTTGTTGTAGGTGATCCTGCAGCTGAGCAGCAACAGCTTTTTCCAGCACTTTAGACAGAAAAGGGAGGTGTGAAATTGGGCGGTAATTAGAAAAAATGTCGGGATCCAAATTAGATTTTTTCAGAAGAGGCCTAATGATGGCGGTTTTTAGAGGCAGTGGAACATGACCAGATTGTAGAGACTGATTTATTATTTGAGTGATAAGTGGGCCTATTGCAGAATGATTGGTTTTTATGAGAGACGAGGGGAAAGGATCCAGGGCGCAGGATGAAGGCTTCATTAGTGTACTACATTAGGGCTTAGTGTATTACTAGTTGATGTTTTTCTTAGTTAATTCTAGATGTTATTACTGTTTTTCTCTTGCATTTGTTGTTGGATGTAACTGGGACCCCGTGTACATAATCTCGTTTTCATCACATGTGCCACATGCGGTGCAAATGACAATAAAGACTCTCTGACTCTGACTCTGACTCATTTTCTTGATGATGGCCTCCACCTCACTCTGAACAACTTCGTCAAAGGTGTTTAGGGTCCCAGAATGCAGACGGGTGGGTGGCACACTGAGAACGGGGAGGTTGTGGAGCTGAGATCTGATAGTGTCAACTTTGGTTTTAAAAGATGAAAGAAACAGGTCGCATTTTTGAGCAGAGTCCTCAAGAGTTTGCTTAATGGGATTAAGCAGACGAGTGATTGTGGAGAAGAGCTGTTTAGAGTTTCCAGGGCAGGTGTTGATGATGTTAGAATAATATTTGGAGCGTGCTTCTTTAAGAGAATAGGCGTACGCTTTCTGATGTTCTTTATATGCCTGCTTATGCACAGAGAGACCAGATGATTTTACACGTCTCTCAATAGCACGGCCAGTTGCCTTCATCTTGCGCAGCTCATCAGTGTACCAAGGGGCTGAACGCGAGAAAGACACCAGTCTTGTCTTCAAGGGGGCGTGTAGGTCCAGGAGCTCCCGAAGAGATTGGTTGTAGTAATCCACAGAGTCATCTGCAGAAGGATGATTGACAGCGGTCAGGGTGTGAAGATCAGCAGACAGAACATCAAGGGAAATCCGCTCCAGTGTCCAGTAGAGTCCAGAAGAGACTTAAAATCTGTTGCCAGAGGTGAAGAAGAATTGTCCACGTGGATATTTAAGTCACCAAGAAAAATAGTCTTCACAGGGGAGGTGCAGAAAAAAGTGAGGAGGTCATGCATCTCTGAGTTAAATGAAACATGCGGTTTGGGAGGTCTATAAATTAATATAACATTCATCAGGAGTGGGGCTTTGAAGCTGAAAGCCAGACATTCAAAAGAGGAAAAGTCCTGAGAAGACAGATGAGACAATTTTAAATTACTGCGATAAATTACCGCCAGACCACCACCGCGGCCAGTGCTGCGGGCTCTCTGCAGATAACTGTATCCAGAGGGACACGCCTCATTCAGAGAACTGAACACATCTGGTTGGTGCCACGTCTCTGTAAGACACATGAGGTCCAAGTTCTTCTCCAGAATGTGATCATGAATTAAACATGACTTGTTGGATAGTGACTGCACATTGAAAAGTTCTAATTTAATACCAGTTGGAATAGGAGCTTTTTGAACCGGTTTAAGCAGACTGAAGTCCACTCCACGTTTTCCTCGCCACTTCGTGCGCAATGGACTACAAAGGCCTACAGATGCAGCGTTCTGATGAGGCCATCAAGGTGTGACACGTCTTTCAGCCCAGGCAGCACTAATCGAATCCGAGTTCGCTTGAGAATAAACAGTTTTCCTTCGAGAGCTTCTATGGATGTAACGAGGTCTACGCAGAAGTCCCAGTTGTTTGATGGTGGAAATAGAAAGAGGAATGGAGCAGTTGTTAAGTTCAAACAACTGCGAAGCGGAGTACGTCAACATCCACGAGCCAGTGGAGGCTAGCACAGAGCTAGCCGCTAGCAGCAGGCCCATGGCTCCGAAAAAGATATGCAAGAAGCAGAGAGATGAAACTCGAACGAGCATTACCTTAAAGGAGTACAGGAGAGAGTCCAGAACAGTCCAAAGGGCACAGGAAGTTGAGAGAGGCAGCAGGTAAGCGAACAATAAGTGCAGCTACGTGGTTCTCAAAGCTAAATTCGTGTTGAAGCTAGCAGGAGCTAGCAGCTCCAACTATTAAAATTCCGGTTTGACTAGTAAAGTTTGCTATCTAATGAATCCAGTAAACAAGTCAAATCTTGGCCTCACCATGGTCTCCCATCCTGAGCGAGCACAATGACATCAGTGGAAAGGAAAAACTCCCTTTTAGAAGGAAGAAACCTTTAGCAGACCCAGGCTCAGGACAAGCGGTCATCTGCTTTGACCGGCAACTTATAATGTTTGCAGATCCACAACGCAGTCAGAAAAGACAGTTGCTCTAAAACTAACTAACTAAAACACAAAACTTAATCACAGAAAGGTAGAAAGGTAGAAATGTCCGTGTCCGTTCACACAGGAGCTGTACACAGGCTTAACGCCTGCCGCACTCTGTGTTCAAGAAAGGTAGAAATGTTCAAAGAAAGGTAGAAATGTCCGTGTCCGTTCACACAGGAGCTGTACACAGGCTTGACGCCTGTCGCACTCTGCGTTCAAGAAAGGTAGAAAGGTGCAAAGAAAGGTAGAAATGTCCGCGTCCGCTCGTACAGGTGCTGTACACAGGCTTGGACGTGGATGTGCACAGCACATTTTTGTGATTTTTTTAGGTCCATTTGGCTGTGGCAGCCATATTGAATAAAGTTGATGGCAAAAATCAATCAGTTGTAGATGTACACACATAGACACAGTCAAAAACAACATTGTTCGCGTCCACCTTTTGAAGGTGGGCGATAATGAATCAGAAAAGATGCACAATGTTGCCAGCTTGGCGTTTACACATGTTGATCAACTTGTCTTCATCTCTTGCCTAACTCTGTACCTGTTGCCACTCACAATACAGGCACCGCTGTTTGTGATGAAGTTGCAGGAAAGCTTTCCATTTCCCTGACACCTCTATGCAAACCCTGTTTGTGCATCAACACTGCACAGCGGAACTATGCTCCACCACTCCTGTGTCAGCTAAAGCTTCCTGCGGGTCCTTTGTAGTCACACGGGAGGAGTTTTGCTTTGCTTTTTCTGCCGAGCAGTTTTATCTGAACGTTATCTCGGTTTTCCAGATGTTGTCTTGACTCGCACAGCTCCCTGTAGCTGCCAGTTCTTAATGATATTTCAAACTCTTCAAATTGCAAGCTGGAAGCTCTTTGATAACTCTTTATAGCCTTCCATTGCTTTGTAGGCATCAATCAGCTTTATTTTCAGCTTCTAAGTCATTTACTTGAGAAGCCGGTGCTTGTTGAGTGTTGCCACAAATTTTGGATAGTCATGATTTATCAAGTTCTAGAGGTGTCATCAGCTGGCAGGTCCTAATTACATACCTTAACCTGCCAAGTTGCATCGTCAAATGCAACCGTTTTAGGCTGGCAGATGTTAAAAGAACATAAATACTGTACTATTTGCACAAAACACAATTAGTGTTTAATTACTAAAGCTTGTTAAAGAAAGCAACAGATCTTGATTGAAATTTAGAAAAAAGGTTAATTCTTTTAAAAAAAAAAATCCTGCAGAGATTGTGTTTTTCATAAAAGCCTGAAAAACAATATTTGGTGTGTTTGCTGTAAAGTGTGTCTTTGATGGAATAACAGAGTATGTTGCAAGTCTGGCCTGTGAAAAGTTAAAACTTCATGTCGTGTTTATGAGTTTGGTGAAAATACTTCTAAGCTTTCATGTTGTCTTTGAAGATACTAAACTGCCTTTTATTTTGAGGGAGAGAACTGTGGAGTTGACCACTGAAACGATGAATGTCCATCTAGTTTTCATCAATAGGGAATTTAATTTTCCACATGCCAAGAGAATTATTCATGTTTGTGAAATAAAGCTGCTGATAGGAAAACAACAACAACAACAACAACAACAACAACAAACAGTGAGATTAAGAAAGAATATTCAAAGAATAGTACGGTAAGATTTCACATTGCATCTTGATCATAAACTCCGGGGGGAGTGGTGGCACAGTGGTTAGAGACGGTGGGCCTGTGATCGTAAGATCGCCGGTTCAAGCCCCGGTACCGACAACATCAACAAATGTGGGTGGAAAAAGGTGAAACATCCACACCTGCCTCCACCCTCATTCGCCCCATTCTGGGCCCCTGAGCAAGGTCCTTAACCCCCACCATCTGCTCCCTAACAGTTCTCTCTTGAAAATGAGTTCTCATGGCTCAATGAGACTACCTGTATAAATAAAGGGTACTGTAAATGAAAACAACATTTTTTTTCTATTTCAAATCGTGCTTTTCAAAGGACATGTGGAGCTACAAGACAAGCACAGAAACTTGTAGGTATGAAAAATGATAGCATTATGCTGAACAATATTTTAACATAACCATCAGACTCCAATCTATGTGCGTGCGTGCACACCATCACCAATTCTGTCATAGTTTAGATGTACATATTAGCTGTGCATGTGCAACAAAAACACATTGGTGCTCTTTTCTGCACCACCCCTGTTGTCATCATCCATCATAATCTAGCCCTGCCTTCCACTCGCTGTCAGAACTGCTCTGGACAATTCACATAGACAGTGTCAGCTGAACTGTAATATTTTACCAGCGACTATAATGAGGACTGGCCTCCAGACTTATGGAAACAAACACATGGCTCCCTGCTCACACCTTGGTTGTGCTATCCACGACGTTGCCACAGTCAGTCCAATTTTCCTATTGCTGCAGGCAATACTACTATAGTATGGTCAGCCTTAGCCAGCTGGGAGCCCCACCTGACAGCCAATGTAACACTGACCTTTGTCTGAGCTCTAACATAAAATCCACTGTGAATGTAGACTTTCTATTGAAATAAATAAATGTAAGGAAATACATAAATAATAATCTTGTTGTGGTCATGTCTAGATGTCATTACATTCAGAGCTAAAAGATGAGAGTTACAGCCTGGCCCCATGGGGAGCGGTGGCTGAGTGGTTAGAGCAGTCATCCTCAAATGGGAGAGTTGTGGGTTCGATTCCATTAGCAGTCACATGTTGAAGTGACCCTGGGCAAGACAATGAACCCGTCATTGTCTCTGGTGTGTGTCCCATCGGTGTATGAATGTGATCTAAAGCACTGATTTGTCTCTACAGATTCAGATTAGCCTTGTAGAGATGTAGTAGAGTAGTGCTGTAAGAATTTGTGTGGATGGGTAAATGAGGGAACAGATTGTATTGTAAAGCGCTTTATCTTGATTACATAGAAAGGTGCTATATAAGTACAGTCCATTTACCTTAATAACGCAAATATGTTACTTTGCAACATCTGTAAATATTCTTAAATCGAATGATTAGATAAAAACTTTTCTTAAATTATATGTAAAAATCACATCACCAGTGAAGCACACACACCTGCCTCCACCCTCAACAGTCACCAGATGAACAAGAAAGTTCATACTCAATAATCCAGGTATCAAATCTGATAAGTCTCAATCTGGTCATCTGGACAGTTTCTTTTAGTCGAGACTAGTCACCAGATGCACAGACAGTATTCTATATTAGGCTGTTTTCATTAGCTCCCAATGCCAAACATTCTAAATATCACCAAAAAAACAAGTGAAGAGTCCATTTGTTGTTGGCTCAAAGGCAGAGAAGGAGGGCACATGTAAAATATGAAAATACAGTGTTACTTTAGTAAACATAAAAAATAAAAATTGCGTGCTAAAAGGATACACAGAACAATAAATAACTGACAAACTCAAGAAAATAAAACAAGGGGTGTATTTACACAGGAGTGGGTGATTGGTGGGTGAAAATAGGTGCACAATTATGAATAATTAGTGTGGAACTGGAAGCAAGAAGGGCTGAAAACAACTAGTGGTGAAGATATTACAGAAGCAAAACTATAAACCATAATAACATTTAAGAAAGGCACTTCAACACTCTTTTTTTTTTAAAAGTAGATGCATTGTTACTGTGCGTCATCAACAATATTTTCGGTCATTAATCTGTGCATTGTCATCATCTAGGATTTTAAATTCCACAGCGGGCCAGCTGCACAGGCCGGAAGTCATTGTGACCTTGCAAAAACGGCTTATCTTTTCACGTGTCAATAGTTACAGCTCTGTTACTGTCTCACGGTGCAGCAGCGCAGTTGGCTTCAAACTCCCATGCTGCATTGGTCCATTTAAAAACATATTGAGGCATCAAGAAGGCATCTACAGCAAGGCTCAGCTTGAAGTGTTTTGTTTTGGAAAGAGCCTAAAAACTAAAGCAAAGACAAAAACCCAATAAAGAGTAGCAGCATAACCCGATGTTTTAAGTTCAAAGCCCAGAAACAAATGTGGGACCAAATAAATGCTGGCAGCTTTTAAGAAATCCTGTGTTTAAAATAAAATGCCTCTCATGAGGTCAAGTAATTATGTAAACAACTCAAAGCTTTGGCACTGTCCCCTCACACCACAGATGCAGAGAAGAAACATCTCTGCAGTTGGCATTAAGGTGATGATTAAAGTGTGATCTAAATTTAGGGGCAGCTAATTAAACTCGATGTGGTGGCAAAGTCTCTTCATTAAGTGGCAGAGATCAGTAGTGTTAGTACTGTATAATGGAAAGAGGATTACTTTTTTTTTTTTATAGTAACAATGCATGTAAAAAATGCACATTACAGTAGTCCCTTGCTACTCCGCCATTTGTTTTTTCATGGACTCGCTCTTTCGCGGTTTTTCAAAGTAAGACTGGATATGACACACAATTGGCTGATTGATGGATGAGTCACACGATTGGCATAGAGGTATTATTTAAAATAAATTATTTAAAATTATTTAGCACCTGCTGCACCTATGTGCACCCCACAGCTGCAGGAGAAGCTCCCTCCTGCAGCATGTCATGATCTCTGCTCTGCAGCAGAGAAGTGGGTGTGGCCGAGAGGGCTGGCAGGTGGGAGAGAGCAGCCAGTGGCAGAGAGTGGAGATCATGACATGCTGTGCTCTTTTAGAGCGTTTGGAGTTTAGAAACATTGTTAGGGGCATTGCAAGAGTGTGAGAAAGATGTAAAACACCTTAATATATACCTGTATATAAATACTAAAATAAAATACTACAGTACTTACTTCTAGGGATGCAGGATATTATCAGCATGGTATCTGTATTGGCCATTCCATCAAAATAATTCACCGATATAAAATACGCTGTTTTTGTATGACAACCCAGTGACAAGGATGTCTGTAGTGCAGCACAACGTGATGATGTCACATGCACCTACCTGATCTGATCACGGCGGAGAGGAAGAAATCAAAATATTGGCGGTGTGGAAGTTTTTTTTTTTTTTTCCGTTGAGGATGTCAGATTCAGAAAGATTTTTGGATTACATTGAGCCTCGCTACATCGTCCCCAGTCAGAGATATTTTTCAGACGTAGCATTACCCGAGTTACAAGCCATTAAAAAAAATATCCAATATCGTGCATCCCTACTTACTACCAGTGTTGGGGTAGTTACCCAAAATAAGTAATTAGTTACACATTACTAGTTACTTAAAAAAAAGTAACATATTACACTACTTAGTTACTCAGTTCTGAAAGTAACTTAGTTACATTACTTTCGGATTACTCTAATACCTGAGATTTAACCTGTATGAATTTTTATCTTTCAATAATGATATTAGAGATCTTTTTGACACTCATTTTTGATGAAAAAGTAAAACAGCAGTGCTACATAACAAGCACAATGCATGTGTAAACGTGTCATTCAAAATGTAAAACTTCTGTTTTAAAAAAATAAAACAAAATAAAAAAATAAAACATTTGAAATGTTTGTTTACAAGTTTGTTTACCTCAGCATTTGTAGTAGTTGCCTGGCGGTGAAATTCAAGCCGAGCTTGCTTAAACGGTGGCGGCATCAAACTTGCACCATCCCTCTGCGGCTCTTTAGCAACTAGCTTAGCATCATTCATTCATTCAACCTTTATTTAGTCAGGTAAATCTTTTGAACCTCATGGGCTCATTTACGAAAGCGACCTATTAGCGTGTTGTCTTTGTAAATGCTTGTAAAGATTTGACGTCGAGTTCGCAGCAGTAGACAGTGTCTTGTTGTGGCCCAGACATAGCTTGCACACAGTGGTGGCTCCAGAGATATTTTTCTGCAGGTGCCAAGGGGGGGCTAAGCATTTTACTGAGGGTGCTACGAAGGATCATTTGTTCTTTCAGTTTTCAAGGTCAATGTGTATTTACTGTCATTCACATCACATGTGGTACATAAGGTGGAACGAAACTATGTACACATGGTCCCAGTTACATCCAACAAAAATACAAATTGTAACGAAAATCGGTGAAAAGATCCGAGACCTGAATTAAAAATACATTAAGCACTACTAGTACGAAACAATGTGCCAAACAACAGCAGCACGAACATGAGTCGTGTGAGCAGATGAGGACGAGTGAACACAGCAACATGAAATAGATCAGCAGCATGAGATCAGCAGCACATAACCAAATGGTATTACAGTGATTTTTCTTTCACTGTGATACTCCTGACTAGGGGTTTATGAGTCTAACAAATTTAGGGTAGAAGCTTGTAGCCATAACGAAGAGTGAGATGGAGGAAGAAGGGTGACACCTTTTCCATCTCAGCCCCACTACATTTGTTTTATTTATTTTTCATTCAATAAAGTGGGACACCGTCTGGTCAGTTTACTGACCAACAACAACTTTATCAATACTGTATATTCTACTTCAGTGATAATAATAATAATGAACCAGTCAAGGCTTAATTCTCTTGTCTAAGGCAAAATTAACTTTTTGAACAGGAATTATTTCAGTTTTATACACGCATGAATTCAGATACAGTTAGACTATTTTAATGAACAGTTTATTTTGGATTTTGGTTGAAAGTAGTTATTTAAAGTGATCAGATAAAATCATTTATTAACACTGCAAGCCAGGAAATGATTTATCAAGTTGCATTAGCTAAAGATGGCATAACCAGAGGCATCATGTCACCAGTTTCTGCTCCTTACTGGGTCAGTGTTGAGAGCATCACTCATCTTTCTGGGCTTCAGCTGGTGGATCAGATTGTTTTATTTACTCAATATAATCACTGATTTTTTTTAATTTTTATTAGTTGTAATTTGCAAGGAAAACATCACAACAACCACATGTTAAAGAATATTAACTCAGATGAAAAAGAAAATAATCTGATATTTTCTTGGGGGTGCTAAGGGGGTGCTGTGACTTTTCCAGGGGGAGCTATAGCACCCCCTAGCTCCCCCCTGGAGCCGCCTCTGCTTGCACACTACTGTAATGTTCTTGTCCTTTCTCGTGACAAAAGAAAAATAATATGAATACTTCCATCCATAAAATGACATTGCCGTATGTCTATGTACCTTTATATGTCTATGTACGTTGACGTATGACGTTCCGACGTCATCGCGTACGTCTTTGTTTTCCCCACGTGACAGTCTGCTCCATAGATATCTATATATAATGTCTATGGTCTGCTCCGTCGTCCTCGTCCCACAACTATTCTCCGAAAGGTAAAATAAAATAAATAAATAAAACTATTCTCCGAAAGGTCCTGATTGTAACGCAAGTAACGAATGTAAGGTTTTGTTAGTAACTGTAATATATTACAGGCATTTTCAAAGTAGTGCGTTACACTACTACGTTACTGAAAAATGTAATGTCATTACTGTAACGTGTTACTAAGTAATGCGTTACACCCAACACTGCTTACTACTAATACTACTACAGTACTTGTGTACATAATTTTGTTGTAATGACAATAAAGTTTACTTGAACTTGAACTACTGCATCCCTACTTTGCACTTTTTCCACTTTTCGCGGGGGGACTACTGTACTCCATTTGAAACTGATGCAAGGTAGACCAAAGTGCTGACAATTGAAACTATTTACCGAAAAGAAAAAGGAGTGGAACAGTTCATATTTAGTCCAAAATGTAAAACAAACACTACATTCCTCTACCACATACTGTATTCTTTTCTCTGCTTCAGTAGACTGGCAGTTTAAATTTAACACTAAGCATAGCAATTTACTGAATATTAGGTACACAACTGTGCTGCATCCACTTTTGCAAACACTTTTTTTTTTAACTGTGTACATATGCTGGAGCACAAGTGTGTGTTTGTCAGCAAGTTTGTGTTGTGCGTCCTCAGTAAGTGCCACATCAACAATATTAACTTAGAGGACAAAGGAGGGCACAGAAACATACCGAGCCACGCGTCAACACAGCTACAGAAAATAAATGGAGTAGCAACACCACACTATTTTAATTATCCTCTTGTCTAACCTGTCCTCCAATTACAAATAGGGATGTATAATAATCCATCTATTGATGCATGAAAGACAGGATAATAACACTGGAACAAAGAGGCTCAAACTGAGGTTAAACTAACTAAAAGAATTAGAATATTTCACTTTGAATCACAAGCCGCACCATTTTCACCATGCTTGCATATACATATAGTAGGAGACGGTGTTTATTGCTTCAGAGGCTTTGAGATAAAACACATGATTACATTTATGATAGTGCAGTTAAACGATAAAGACGCTGCAGTGTGTGCCGAATTCCACAGAGAGATAGACATAATGAGTATGCACTGCCTAATTTATGCCGGCTAATTTGTCTACACTCAGTAAATCTTTTTAAGATTGATTTTCTTAGCAGATACAGACTCAGCTCAACATTAAGTAAACAGCTGGGAGAGAGCTTGCTTTTACATTGTGCTTATTCAAATGCAATGTTCTTTTTCATCCAGTCCGTTATGTCTGTGCGTTCGTTCTCTCGTGCAAAATGTAACAGGCTGTGCTGCAGACACCTGCCATTTGTCTTCCTCCTGCTCATGTGAAAGCTATTTTAACCAGACCACCACATCATTTTGGGCTTTATTAGAAGTGGCACGATGAAAAATGCCCATAAAATAAAGCTAAATGATTGCATACTAAAAACCAAGAAGGTTGGGTAAAAGAGAAACAAAATGTGGATAATAAATCCAGGCATTTCAGCTATAGGCTGTAGTGTGTTGAGCCTAACACATACACATTTATTGTGCTTGCATCATGCTGCTTGACTGTGTCTATCACACTTCCTTTACATTCAAGCAGCCCAGTCATGACAACTGCTTAAAACACACCTTAAAGCTTCAGTATGTAGCTTTTTTTATGAACATATTTCTTCACTCTGTCACTACCTCCTGACAGACTGATGTTAGCCAGGTAATCTCTGAAAAAAAATAAAAAAATATATTGTCCCCTTGCTTCTCCAGGTGGTAAATAAGCATTTCTAAAAAGAAAAGGTGACCCGCCATTTTCCAGCCAATAAAAACAGAGTTTGTAACCAGCCAATAAAAACAGAGCTTGAATTTGAATCAGCCAATAAAAACAGAGCTTGAATTTGAATCAGCCAATAAAAACAGAGCTTGAATTTGAAATTCAACAGACCACAAGGGGGCAGAGCCACATATGGCTCTGAGGGGGAGGGATCAGAATGCTTTGACTGTTGAAAATATTTCTAAGTGCTGCAGTTCTACAGAAACTGCATACTGAACCTTTAAAGGCGTCCTCTTACTACAGAATGTGACTGATGGAGAGCAAAAGCAATACCAACCACTAAGATAAACTCCAGAGGCAGTACGAATAAAAATGCAAGATGACTTCAGAAATTGATGTGTCTGATTCCCAAAGGTAAGAAGTCAAAGCAGGCTGGCAATGAAGTTGTAGCCATTTCCAAAATATTATTGTGATTTTACACACCAAATGTACAGAAGCTAAAGTGCTTACGTAGCAAATATGTTTCAGTTAAGAGTGGCGTTTGCTTTTAGGGCATACCACAGTTTTAAACGTAGCAGTTTTAAAACTAATAAAAAAGCTCAGCTCTTTGGGGTTTGATTTTCTTGTAATAAGATGTGAGTGACAGAGTGGGAATTTCTCAAATCCTAAAGACCATGGAGTGCCACCCTCCTCTTTCTCCCTGGCTTGTCACTGTGAGCTGTCAGTCAGCTCACAGTGACAGTGAATAAAACGAGCATGAGGGGAACCCCAGAAAAACGTGTATCTTCTTTAAATAAGGTCAACATTTGCTGTTTGTAAAATTTTCCAGTAGCAAAACACACACAATTGTGATTCTGTCGCCACCCAAACAAAGATTTGAAAAATGTTACGAGTTAGAAACGTATTGGTGAGTTGGTGCAAGCTTGGTACAAAGTCTAATAACATACATGTAGCTAAATAACTAGCTTGTCAGACTTCAAACATCATTACGCAAAAAGCAAAGAACAGAAAATAAGGCCTTGTTAACACAACATGTTTTTGTCTGTTTGTGTACACACCAATAAACCGTGTCCTGTCTGGAACCGAACGTCTCAGAGTGGAGATTTTCAGGGACCCCCTGCAGTGGTGTGGAATACTCCACATGGGAAATTGCACATGTGCACTACATGGCAGCTGCAGTCAATGTTTTTTCTGCACTGACAGCAGTTACAATAAATGCCAGAGAGCAGTGTTTTTTCATCATGTAGTAGCAAACCAACAACATCCTTGGCCCAAAAGAACATTCATGTATTCACCAGTTTGAATGTAAATGTGATCATGCAGACACTGCATGCAGCTAAGCCTAGTCAGGGTTGCCAGATAAACATAAATACATTTTTCTACACCCTCTTTTTCAGTGCACATGTTCACCAAACACAACACACCCCTTATCTTACAACACAATCCCTCAATACATATGACATTTTAGGTCAAAACACAGCCATATTAAAGTGACAGAAAAACTGTTAATAGTTTCTTATCTGGCAACCTTACCTGGCATGGAAAGTACAGCGTGTCCATGAAAACCCAAATTTTTGGTTTATTCGTCCCAATACACATTGAAAAAACTAACGTTTCCAGAAGTTGTCTTTGTATAAACAAGACCTAAGTGTTTTCAGCAAAATTAGCATATTTACTTTAGAACTAAAACACAATTTAGCCAGTGGATAGTCTTCTTTTTTTTTTTTTGTTTAGACCTTTGACCATAGTTGAGTGTTGATTTCAAAGAGAGCATGAATGCTAAAATATGTTTTGACTCTCCTTAATCTGTGCATGTGCATCAAAATCTAAATTATTTCATCTTTGCAACTGAATCCTTTTTGGTGCCAATTCAATTCAAGATGACCAACACATTACAAAATTGAATAGACATTAGAAAACATGAAAATGACTATAATTCAGTCAAACAAAGTTAAGTCAGGTCCTCTGGACGGTTTCTTTGTTTTGAAACATTTCATCTTTCATCCAGAGGACTTCATCAGTCCAAGGAGCTGCAACAAACTCAGTCTTATAAGCAGCACACTCACATAGTGGCCCAACCAGTTTGATGGTGCTAAGATGGTTTCTGGAGCCCGCCCTCTTCACTGTCGACTCCTCTGAGGCAGTCATAGCCAAAGTTTTCAAAAAATCAAAGTTCATGCTCCAGGTAAATCCAGGTAAAAAAATAAATAAATACATTTCTGGCGGACTCCAGAACCCATCTAATCACCATCAAACTGGTTGGTCCACTATGTGAGTGTGCTGCTTATGGGACTGAGTTTGCCATGGCTCCTCAGACTGATGAAGTCCTTTGGATGAAAGATGGAACGATAATAATAATAATAATAATTAATTCAATTTATAACGCACTTTTCATTACTGAAAATCTCAAAGTGCTACACATATATTGAATGCTACACACATTCATAAACCGGTGGCGGGAGACTACCATGCAAGGTGCTTTCCAGTCCTACCGGGAGCAACTCAGGGTTAAGTGTCTTGCCCAAGGACACAACGACACATGGTGCGGGTCCCGGGAGTCGAACCGCCAACTTTCCGATCGGGAGACGACTGCCCTTACCACTACGCCACGGCCGCCCCTACGATGAAAGAAACCGTCCAGAGGACTTGACTTAAATTTGTTGGATCTTTTACCTGGATTATTGAGCATGAACTTTGATATAATTAAGTCAGTTTTACAGATAGTTAATCTCATGTCTAAAGGCTTTCTTATTCACTAACTGCTTTCCTTTACAGCAGAAACTTTCTTTTAACAACTTTCTGTGGTCAAAGATAGCCTTTAACAATAGATATAACATAAAAAAAATAAAACAATGATTCATTATTGTCTCTGATCTGTTCAAACTGCTTGCTGCTTATGTCAGATGATGAGTGAGTTCACACAATCTCCTCCACATTTGATACAGATACAGATACAGGGAGCAGTGACTGTTTGGGGTTAAAAAAAAAATAACTGTGGGACTTAGAGGTCCGTCTCCAGGCTGTACGGCAGCCCTGTCTCCCAAGACAAGTTAATAAGATGGAGCAGTCCCTGCGGGCAAAAGCCAGCGAGCATTATCACTTTGAAGGCAGCTAGAGAGGCTGACACATACAAGGAATGAACTACCAAAAAGCTTTTAATTGCCCCCACTCTCTGGCCAGTGCTGTAAAAAAAAATGTTACTTTGACAATTTAGAAGACAGGGACTGCGCCTAAAAAAAAACCCTCTTAGTTTCACAAATCTTCTCCACCTAATAGATTATAAAAATATATATTTCAAAATTTGCATTCCTAGACTTCCAACTCCCGTCTCTTCCTCTCACCTTTATGACAAAGCAACATTTTCAAGTTCTAAACCACAAGGTGTGGGGTAACGGCGCACATAGCAGCACATGAAAAGTGCCCAAAGACCACTTGGAAGACATGTGGTGTGATGAATAAACCATGCTGCATAAAACCAAAGGAAAAGAAGCCCCTCTCCTGAGAGCCCATATTCACTTAGCGCCGCTAGACTCAAACAAGTATCTCCCTGCCATCTAAATGAGCCACACACGGCTGTGCTGAAGCCAATAAGAGCAAAACTGTCACCCCGCTGACGAAACATTGATCATTACACAATTTGTTCCCTTTTATTACAGCCATTGTAATTAAAAATAATTGAGTAGTGGAGTGGGCAGGTGCTCCCATCAACATTTTTTTTTTTTTTACCAATTAGCACTACGATAATATTGCTTGGGATATTGCAGACAATATTATTAGCATTTTGATGGAACACAAGCGCCTGCACGTCTGGACGCCAGAGAAGTGTTCTCAAGTGGAGTCTTTGGACTGAAATCTACCAGGGAAGGGTCACTTCTGGTCTGACAAAAATGGACTTGGAGGAGGAGAGAGGAGACGTGATATGTTTTTTGTTGAGCCAAGAAAAGGTCCAAAAATGCCCAAACTTAAAAAGTCTAACTCTAGCACATCTAAAGCGAGACAAACATGTTCAAAATACACCGGGTATAAAAAGATAAAAGAGGAACTCTGAATCTGATCAAGTATGTTTACCCCTCGAAGCTGTTAGCCTGAGACAGAAATAAGCTACAAAACAGAAGAATAAGATACTGGTCACCTAAACAAATTAATTTGGTTTAGCAGACGAGCCTGACAAATGTATTTTAACATCTAAGACAAGATCTGTGTGTTCTCATACAGCCAGATCGCCTGTTGTCAGCGGCCTAACAAATTGCTTCTCTGACCACTTGGGAGCATGTGTGAAATGGTTTACCCTGCACAGAAGAATCAAAATCACATTTGAAGCATTGAATTTTTGTGATACATCTTACCAATTTTCTCTAGACCACCTAAGCCAGAGCCTGAGTCTTTGTCAGTGCCAAGATTTATATAATAAACAACAGAGGGATGACCTGATGTGGGTTTAATGATGTCTTTTCCTGCTGGCCATGTAAAAGGAGCATAAATGCTAACTATCAATCCTGACTAGAAAGGCTTGAACAAAAACACCTCTCTTAAACATGGTGTAGTTAACAATTTAACATGAACTTTTATGCATTAAAAATCACAACATGACTGAGGGAAAATAATGTTAGCATTTATTTTTCCAACGACAGAAGCTGCAGTCTTGTTCAGCATCAGCTTTATCGTGCTGGCTTCAATTGTTTTTTTGTTTGTTTGTTTAATCAATTAAAAACATTGAAAACAGAATCTCTGGATGTGTGTTTTGCATGGATGTTAGAAAGGGCTCAAACACCTTTACTGTTATAACTATAGACTGATTTAAAAGAAATAAAATAAATCACCATTGCAGATTAAAGATTTTAAATTCTGCCTTAACATTTGCCTGCCTTTGACTGACTCCACTGTTTTTACAGTTTGACACACAGAGAACGATACACCATCACAAAATACAGTTCTCGCCAAAAAAATGGATATTGTGCAGTTTTATTTGTAATATC
>JBBPBX010001781.1:33627-51241 GCA_038048925.1 Garcialebias charrua | reverse complement strand
AAAAAATCCTCAATGAAAAAGTGAAATCCCTTTTTTACAAAGTAATGCCAATTAAATAAACATATGCAATGTACATTAAGTGATGCATGATTGTTAGATATTTTAGTACATATGCAGAAGTGTGAAATCACATATTGCACATTTTTATTTAACTGACATAACTTTGCAGAACTTTTATTTTACTTTGCCATTGAAGGTTTTTATTTATTTATTTTAGTTTTCATTTTGTAAAAAAGGGGAATTAATTTTGCCAGTGACATGTAGGACAGCCAAAAAAGTTAAAGAGTCAGAGTTTCTTTATTTGTCATTCGCACCACATGTGGTACATGTGGTGGAAAGGAATTGTCACTGCACTAAAACCATAGATATACGGTAAGATCTGATGTAGTATATCTCCGTATCCTTTACATATACTTATACTTATATTTCCGGATATTTCCCGAAATGGACCGTAATGATCCTTAAAAAATCCCAAGATCCCAAAATCTGGATACTTATCTTTGGCAGGCCCTTGACAAATAACAGCCACATTTATTTTGGATCTGCCGAAGATAAGTATCCACATTTTGGGATTTTTTAAGGATCATTGCGGTCCATTTCCGGGAATATCCGAACACAGATCCTTCCGTATATCTATGGTTTTAGTGCAGTGTGTGTACACAGGGTCCCAGTTGCATCCAACAATAAAACGTAAAAGAAGAAAAGTAATAAGATCTAAGATATAAACTAAGAAAAACATCAGCTGAAAATCTGCTAAGCACTGTTAGCATTAAAAACAATACAATAAAACATCAAATGGGGTGAAAACTTTGTGTAGGCACTGTATTGTAGGCTGTGTGTTAGTTAGGGCACATCTAGCATCAAGTATTTTAACTCTTAGCATTGCCAAATTACCAGTGACAACAGATTTATTAAAAAAAATCTACTTTGTAATATTATTATGAAAATTTTTTTTGATTCATTTAATGTGATTGCAATTTTAAGGTATAAGAAAAAACTGTATATTTACAAAACCTGCTAAATATTTAATTTGATCAATTACTGGAATATGGAAAATGAATGTTAAAAAAAGAAAGAAAGAAATATTCAGACACGTTGAAAAACTTTGGGACTTCTAGACTTCAAGTTGCAGATTGCAACAAACAGAATACTCTAGTTTAATCCTACTTCTTTAACCTGTACAAAATTAGCAAAAATATGTATATACCAGTATTTAACAATATGATATTCCTACTTTAAAAACAGTGGGGGTTGTTTTCTTATCTCTGATGTACCATAAAAACATTTTACTGTACCATTGCAATTACAGTAAACAATGACATACTATTTTATGTTGACAAATCATGGTTATTATTATCACATTGTGCAATAAATCCCCATAAATCCTACACAATGGTATGTACGGTTCTATACTATAGCATTCATATACCTTGTATGTTGGAGAGTTATGGATCATTGAGATTACCAAATAAAAATGTAACTGAATGAAAAACATGATGGATTTTCAGATTTTCAACAGGTTAGTTCAAATGAAGTAATAAAATACTTCTTATACTTGCTCTTGGCAGTATATATGAGCTGGTATATTTATATCACGGATAGAAACAGTGAACTGCCAACAAGTATACCAGTAATGTATGATAATGTATTCTTTCCAATCCCACCCTGGGTCCAAGTGCACTGCAGGTGAACTAGTCACACCTAGACACGGAAATACCAAAGTGTGCTCGGTGCTCCTGTGGCCCTCTTAGTGGGGGGGGGCACTTGACTGATCTCCACCTTCTATTTCCAAAAAAACACACTTCTTACAGTACTGAACTCATTTCTTCTCTATTTTTCAATAATAACAACAATTTGACTTAAAAATGAAGGAACATTCATGATAAATATTGAATTTTCAAACTAGATTGAATTGATTTTTGGGGGGGTTACGTGAAAAAGTAAAAAAAAAAATGAGAGAAAAAAAGGAGAAGTTGAGCATTAGAGACAAAGAAGGAAAGACATACATAGTAAGGGAGACTGAGACAGAGAAATCAGAGAGCTGGGGACAGAAGAATGGCAAACGATAAATGAATTCCCAAGAGAAAAGGAGGGACATGGAGAAATTACAGAACAAAAGGAGAAGACAGAAATGACATTTCTTAAGGGACTGCAGTGTGGCATTTGTAGGAAGAAAAATGAAATGTGAGGACCACAGAGAGATGGAAGGCAGGCGAGGGCATGGGGAGAATGGAATGAGTAGGAGCAAGAAACAAAAGCAAAGTGTTTGAGAGGTAAGACTAATTTATGAGAAATGAGGGAAGAGTCGGAGAGGCTGTCTGCTGCCGGCTGATGGATTGGGTGGGGGTCGGACTGGGTTTTGCAGAGTAGTGGACACAGAACGTTCTGCGATATGGATCCTTTGAGGCTGCATTTCAAAAAAAGTGAGATCTCCACGAAAGAAAGTTGAATATAAAATAATGATTTTTTTAAAATCACCACTCTTTGTAGGAGATCCTTCCTAGCAGGTAAGTAGAACAGACAAAGGCAAATGTGAGATACAGAATAAGTTGGAAACAAATAGGAAGAAGCACTAGGGGTTGAGCAAAATAAAAAAATAAAAATGTGTGAAGTGACAGAGGCAAAAAAAAAAAAAGTAACCGCGGAGAAGATGACGGAGATAAAGTGAGATGAGAGACAGCTGCCTTTGATGCAACTGCTCCTCAACTGTGACAGTTTGGAAGAAGGGGTGCACGCGTGGATGTGTTTCTGTGTGTCTACAGGCTCACGCATGCACGTGTGCAACCTTCTGAGCGTGTGCGAATATCTGTTATATTAAAGCTCACAAAAGCGTGAAAGGTGGGATTGATGATAAGGAAACTGCTCATTTGTAGTGCTTACAAAGTTTGTTCCCACATGCTCGAGGTACACAAACGCAGCGAAACACCGACGCTCACGCACAGACAGACAGCCAAACTGCCTCTGGAGGTATAGGAAAACACTCAGGGCGCTCAAAATATTCAAGGTTCTCCTCGAGACAGAATCCCTCCCAAAGCACGCTGACAAGGGAGCACGGTGAACCTCCTCTTTCAAACAGCGTACTGTCTTTATTCGCTTGAGTCTTTCAGCATGCTTGTACTGTATCAAAGTAAGGACACACGCTGCCGTATGAAGTGCCATCAACGTACACAGCGACGTACACCTCCTCACACACATTCTCTTGATGTCTCTCTCTCTCTTACACAGACACATGCACCAACTTGGAGAAAGCAGAGTGAGGCTGGCTGTAGTGATGAAAGACAGTGATGAAGGTGAGGCGGTGAAACACAGTGTAGACGTCATCTATCTAGTGATAGAGAGAACACATCACACAGGCAGAATCTCTTTTAAGTCCATTCTCTTTCAGCATGAGCCTGGCGTAGCTCAAGACCAAAGCAAACACCATGTGATTCGTGTGAACGAACACAACCACACAGTATCCCTTTCAATACATCTCTGTCCCATTGCATGAAGAAAATCCCTCTAAGACGGCCAACAGAGCAACAGGGTGATTAATCATATTAATAACACACATGCATTACTGTGTACCATACAAAAAGAACCACCAAGATAAGGTCAAAGGTTTTGGACCAAACTGCAACAGCCAAACCATTTTAAAATATTCACAACCTTTGTGGGATGTTTCCAAAACTGTGCAGGACCCACTGAAACTGTTCAAAAAAGGAAATCAGTTTTTCTGGAACAGTATCACCGGTGTCCTAAAAACACATATGTTTTCATTGGCTTTTAAACCAGAATGAGTTCACATCTCTGTTTTAATGTTGTATTATTTTACTTGTGATATTCTGATATTTATATGATTGAGATTGATTGTTTTTATTGTTTTGTGCTTGTTTTTATTCTTGTACAGCACTTCGGATGGCTGCTGCTGTATTTTTAAGTGCTTTATAAATAAACTGGTATGGTATGGTATGGTATCTATTTCTTGATACATTTGGCTGCTTTCAGTAGGAAAATGTGCCTGCCATCCAACAAAGTTAAGTCAGGTCCTCTGGTCGGTTTCTTTGTGTTGAACGTTTCGTCTCTCATCCGAGAGACTTCTTCAGTCTGAATGTTTCAACACAAAGTAACTGTCCAGATGACCTGACTTAACTTTACTGGATTTTTTAACTGGATTATTGAACATGAAGTTTGATGATGTCATGTCAATTATATAATACAATTATAGTCCCGCATTTAATTTACTGTATAGATGTTTGGGTTACAGCGTGTAAGACTATAACTACGGTAAGCCTATTTTTATTTTACAGAAAAGAGCTATAAGAATTATTACATGAAAACATTACTGCCATCCATCAAATGTTTTGTTTTGCAAATCAAAGTTGCTGAAGTTTTATGATTTGGTTAACTATAATATTCTTTTAGTTTTGTACAAAGCTCAGAACCTTACATTACCCCCAAATATCCAAATGCTTTTTATAAAAAGGAAAAGTACCTACAATCTTAAGGGAACAGATATTTTTGTTATACCACAGCATAGAACTAGCTTAAGGAGTAGGTCTACTTTAATTAAGGGAATAGGTCTGTGGAATGGTTTGGAAAATGATACTAAAGCTGCAAAGTCAATATCTATGTTTAAGAAAAAGATTAAAACTAGTTCCCTTTCAGTCTGGTCTCTCGGTACAACATATTTGCTATGGGAATTGCGCCCCCGCACAATTACCTGAAGGAATATACTCACGCCTTTATGGCTAGGGTGTCACCGCCGTGCCAGAGGCCCCGCCCTCTGGGTACTTAAGTGGCTGACGCCCATCCATCTTCCTCTTTTTTGCCCTTCACCTCGCTAAACCTGAACTACCTCTTCGCGGGACTTCTCTGTTGCTTCATCGCTCAACTTGAGGTGAGCTTGCTCCCTGCACAGAGCGCACAGAGAATTATTCCTGCATATTGCTGGACTAGCGAAAGCTAGTCCGGCACATGTTCTCTTAACCCCCAAGTTTTTTTCTCCTCTCTCTACAGATTGTTTCGCTCGACGCTAACTACGCCACAAGAAAAAAGCTAATTCGCTAACTCCTAGCGAGCTAGCCAGCGAAAGCGACGCAACGGAGGAGACATTTCAAGAAAAAAGAAAAAAGATTCTGGAAGGACTCGCTCGCCTTATCTCGGACATGCCTCTGGAAAAAGGAAAGCAAAAGGCGAGACTTCCAAGAAAAACCATCGGGACGGCGAGCCCAACTTCGCGTGCTTGTCCCAGTGGATGCGGTTTCTCCCTCGCGGCGACGGACACCCATGAGGCCTGTCCAGTCTGCCTGGGAATGTTTCACGCAAAAACAGCACTGGATGCACCCGACTTTTCCCACAATGAAGCCTGATGCTGAATGCGGTGCTGCGGCACCGGGTTGACCTTGTTGCCAAAGCCATGGGCACTTCAGCAGTACCAGCAGACGCAGACACCACGGAGCCTCTCACTCCCACGCCGGAGCTCGAGAACATGGCTCTACATGACAGCACACAAGTCGAATGGGGTGACAGCCCTGACGTGCTGGCTCCTATGGTGGACTTAACAGTCAAGTTTGACACCTGAGGCATGATGAATGAGGACAATATCTCGATTTCAGCCTCGGGCGGATTTTCAGCAGAGGACGCAGACGTGGAACTGGAGGATCAGGGGGGAGATCACTCCCAGACTCCGGTACCTGTGCTCCCAGAAACTGACTTTTCCATCCCTGCTCTGTTCAACCTGTGCCACAGAGCAGCGGACACGCTGCACATCCCATGGTCCGAGCCTCCGCCTCGCCAACAGGTTACGAGGCTGGCAGGAAACTATTTTTACTCGAAGCAGCAGGCCGCCACGAGGCAAAGGATACCTGTGTTCCCGGACTTCCTCACAGAACTAACTCGCACCTGGGCTCAACCAAGAGCCCCCATGCTCCTTCCCCTCTAACAGTTCCTCGACGGGATGGATGGGGTGGGAATAGCTAACGTGCCTCTAATTGAGGACACACTAGCGTCTCACTTGGCTCCTAAGTCATCCGGGACAAAACCAACTCTCCCTAGCAAGGCTTGTCGAGCTTCAGCCTCTCTACTCGAGAAGTGCTACAGAGTTCAGGGACTTGCGGCTTGCGCCATGAACGCGTCCGCATTGATACAGGCTTACCTAGTGGAAAAGTTGCAGCAGTTACAGGTAACAACGGACAGGCAGGCTGCCGCCAACTTGCTGGATGAAGCCCGTAGGGCAACAGACTTTATGCTCCGCATGATGGGGTCAGCCACTGTTGCTCAAGGCAGGGGTATGGCGGAAGTGGTTATCGCGATTCGCCACCTGTGGATGACTTTAACGGATCTCCCCGAAGAACAAAAGGTGCCTTTTCTCCACCACTCGATAGAGCCGATGGGATTATTTGGTAAAGCTTTGGAGCGAATTCAGACCAAGCTGGACCAAAGGCGCAGACAGGCCAAAGCTCTCCGGGTGGGCATTCCCCAAAGAAGCTTTGCTCCCCCAAGGGAGTCTGCTAGAGGCAGACCTGCGCAACCTTGACGCCGCTCGGCAATGCGTGCCTCACCGCAGAAGCGGTCAGCATACGAGGAGGAGCCCTGGCAAAGACCCCCGCCGGGCCAACCTCGCACCGAGCACGCATGGAGCAAAAACAGGTTTGTCCCCCACCAGGCGGTCAGACACAGGGCCTCCTCGGCAAACCAGGACACCAGACAGAAACGTGCCTGATGAACCAGGTCCACGTTCCCACATTACACGATCACCCGCCCACGTGGTACTGGGAATGATCCCTTCATGTCCAGACTTTATTTGTAACACGGTACAAAAAGCTGGTAAATATATTGCATGCACAAATCATGCTCTCTCTGCTGTGAGTGACATAGAATCATGTACGTCATTGCACATAAGCACAAATAAAGCTCATAAAACAGCCCCTTTCTGTTTTATTGACTCTCTCTCTAAAAAAAACCCAACAACACACAAATAACTTCAGAAGAACAGGTCCCTCTGGTCTGCCAGCCGTCATGAAGGGAGGGAGCCATTTCCCCCCATCCCTCATAGCCCATGGGGTATTAGCCTAATCAATAAACCCCAGCAGGGTGCCTCTGATTTGTCTGCAGTAAACAGACACAGAGACGTTTGCAAGTACCTCCCACACCCTTCACGGAGACAAGTGAGGAGGGTCACGTGCTCAAGCCCCCGCTCCATTGTGAATGACGGGGCAGCCAACACACTAACCAGGCAAACACGTGACATGTCCGCACCTCAGGGAGGCATGCCGACAAAATCTAACAACGGGGGGGCCACGTCAGATGCCCACAGGCAGCCACAGGCTTCACACCTTCACAGTAGCAATTGTGTTCAAGCTGCTGTGCATATAAACAATCAGAGTCGAATCAGATCTCTCTTCCTGTTTTTCGAAGGGGACTGGGCTCTCTATCAACAAATAATCTAAAGTCTGTCAAACTAAAAGGAGCATCTCCACATTCTCACGTTGCAGCTGCCCCTTTATTATTAATGAGGGACACGCAATGTCCAAGCAGTGATCAGACAGCATGTGACCTTCCTCTCTGTGCTGATCCAGCTCTGCTCTCAAATAAAATTCTCCCAACGGTCGAAACACAAACCACGGTCGGTTTGCCTGGTTCCGACGTTCTGTTAAAGCCAAGGACCAGTAAACTGGACCATCCCAAAAAACGGATTGGAGTCAGGAGGTCTGCTCGTTTACAAAACTCGCAGTCTCCCAGTCCCATGATACCAAACTTGGAGGGGGAAAATAGACTTTCTGCTCCAACTCTGCCTAATACAGATGAAAGGTTGCATCTGCCCTCGGTTACCTCCGAGCAAAGCAGCCTGGTAGCACATCAGCAAGGAAGCCCTCTTACTAACTTGGTTGACCCCCAGGGGTTCACAGCCTCCAGGGCCCTTGGAGGAGAACTAGATGCTCCAACTGCTCTTCTTCAGGGTCAAACTATGTCACCAGAAGGGGCAGTCCAGCCGCTTAGGCCAGGAACTGTCAAAAATGTCAGCTTGTTGGCAGAAAAGAACAAGCTAATGGTGTCAGGCCTGCCGGAAAATGTGGTAAAAACCATACAAAACGCACGTGCTATGTCAACACAGTCTCTATACGCACAGAAGTGGCGTATTTTTGAAGCCTGGTGCTCAGAAAGAAATATTATTTATTATGCATGCTACTTGGCTTAGCTCCTGACCTTCCTTCAGGACTTGGAAAAAGGTTGTTCCTACTCAACAATTAAAGTTTTCCTATCAGCTATTTCAACCTGTCACGAAGGCTGGGGGCACAGGACACCTGGAGCGTATCCAATCATAATAAGATTTATAAAAGGTGTGCTTCGGACTAAACCACCCAAAAGGATTCTGACTCTTGGTTGGGATTTTGGCCTGGTCTTGGGGTCTCTCTGTGACCCTCAATTCGAGCCACTGAGTGAGGTTAAGATAGAGTTGTTATCTTATAAAACCGCAATACTCCTGACACTTTGCTCGGCGAAACGCGTGGGTGACCTCCATGCATTGTCTGTACATCCAATGTGTACCAGATTTGCCCCTGACGGGTCAAAGGTCACCTTAAGGCCTAATCCCGCATACACTCCCAAGGTCTTGACTTTGAACCACAGGAGTCTAGACTTTGATATCTCCTCTTTCCTACCTGCTCCTTTCCTCACTCAGGAACAGGAAAGGCTGAAGGCTCTCGGCCCCGTGAGAGCTTTACACACTTACATGCAGAGAACAGCCGAATGGAGAAAAACAAATCAACTGTTCGTCTGCTTTGCAGCACCTGCTACCGGAAAGGCCCTATCAAAACAACGCCTTTCACATTGGGTGACTGAGGCCATTAAAAGGGCGTACAGTAGCAAAGGTCAACAGGTGCCCTCTGGGGTGCACGCTCACTCCACTCGGGGCTTGGCCACTTCCTGGTCATTGTTCAAGGGTGTACCAGTTGCAGACATCTGCGCTGCTGCGAACTGGAGCTCATTAAACACTTTTGCAAAGCATTACAGTTTGGATGTTACTGCGTGTGACGTCACTCAGGCTGTCCTTTCTAACACACAGTAGAAAGTAGCCTTGAGATGCCTGCTGGTCAAGGGCAGACGTTCACTCTAGCATGCATTTTACTGAGCATTTCAAGGGTGTGAATGGATTACGTTCCCATAGCAAGTATGTTGCACCGAGAGACCAGACTGAAAGGGAACTGAAAGTTATGCACCATAACTCATGTTCCCTGAAGGAAGGGAACGAGGTGCAACATATCTGGCCCTTTCAATGCTGAAAGCTCGGTGAAGTGCAATTTTGGAGGAAGATGGATGGGCGTCAGCCGCTTAAGTACCCAGAGGGCGGGGCCTCTGGCGCGGTGGTGACGCCCTAGCCATAAAGGCGTGAGTATATTCCTTCAGGTAATCGCGCGGGGGCGCAATTCCCATAGCAAGTATGTTGCACCTCGTTCCCTTCCTTCAGGGAACATGAGTTATGGTGCATAACTTTCAGATTTCTGAATAAATATTCATAAGTTGGTTTATATCCTAATTACTATATATGGTTTAGTGTGATGAGTTATTCATCATGTTATATTTTTTATATGTGATTGTTGTTTGAATTGAGTGTTTGAAATATTTTTTTTAAGAAGGGGCAGATATAATAAGATTTTTTTCTTCTTCTGCTTCCTGTCTTTTCATGTATTGTTTTGTTTCTTGTTGTTTTGTAATTAGTTTTCTTGTGTTTTTTTAATCTGAAATGAATAAATAATTTAAATAAATAAATAAATGTTTCAAAAACAGGTTCAACCGTGGATTGAGAAAAGATAGATAGAATAGAAATAGAAACAGCTTTTATTGTCCCACAGAGGGGAAATTCAATGTATTCATACTCAAATACATTTAATATGAGGTGTCAATGTGCCTCTGAAGTCCAAGGATCTTAAGAACGTTGAGCATGGAGAACATGGAGACCCCACCTTGCAACTTGTAAGTATAAAAAAAAAAATTCTGGCAGTTTGGTGACAGATTAGCCTGGCCCTCGCCTTCCTGCACAGCTCCGCTCAATTCTCATTTCCCTTCACTGCTCAGTCTGGGACTTCTCCCATAGACAACGATTTCTCCGGCTGATTTTTGACCGGACCAATCAGAGAACAGAAGGGGCAGAGTTTTTGGCCCCTAACCCACGCCCCCACCTGTCCCAGCGCGCAGCCAGCGAGCAGCCGCATGTTCTCATTCAAAGCGATACAAAGCGATGCGGACTGTTTTGTATCAAAAAAGGCGTTCAATACAGAACAACTGGACTTTATTTGTAGCAACAAGACGTTTCGCTTCTCATCCGAATCTTCACCAGCAGACTGTTTTATATGTGACACAAATGTGTTAAATTCCCCTTCTTAATCCCTTATCTGGAGTTTTCTTTTGTTTTTTTGCCAAAAGTCAAGTGATCGCTCCATCCTCCCTCCTCCTCCTCCTCCTCTCTCTCCGCTGAGTGCAAAGAATAAGGAAATGACTGAGGTTGTCACGAGAGAATTAAACTAGGGTTTTACGTTGCTGCCCGAGTCCCTGCATATTTTCTGGTCTTCTGGTGTGCTGGACCAGCGCTACATGGTTTTATTTTATTTTATTAGAACGTTTTATTAACATATAAACACAGAATATGCAGCGGCAGCGAGAGAAAATTCAGCAGGAGGCGGAGCTGAAGTCAAGTTCGGCAGAGCACAGAGGGGGAGGGAGCAGAATGCTTTCCCTGTTCAAATGTTTTCTAAGATCCAATCAGTGACGTGCGGTGAGGTTCATGGCTGGTGAGGCACTGTGCAGTTTTTTTTCCATACGTATAATAGAAAACAGACAAAAAATGTTCTCCACGTTTTGGCTTCTGTCTGCCATAGCTTCTTCAGCGCTTTGGATACTTTGGATAGCGTTATTTTCTTCTTTTATAATACATGAACCCTACAGAGTAGTTTATTCGCCATTTGATTGGCAGCAGTTAACGGGTTGTGTTTAAAATCTCATATCAGCAATCTTTACACATACAAACTGTAGCACACAAAAAAGCACATTTAATTTGGAGAAAAATTATTTTAGTCTTACTTTTACTTATAAATTAAATTAAACTATAACAAAATCTATTTTTATTTTACAGAAAAGAGCTGTGAGAATTATTACAAGAAAGCCTTAATGTCATATAATATATTATTTAAACAACTCAAAGTACTGAAGGTTAATGATTTGGTGGACTATAATATTTTGTTAGTAATAGAACCCTCAAATGTTCAAATGTATTTTGTTAAGAGAGAAAGCTGCTACAGTCTAAAGGGAACTGAAATTTTTGCAAAGCCAAGGTATAGAACTAGTTTGAAGGGACGGTTTATTTCAATACAGGGAGTTGAATTGTGGAATGTTTTGGGAAATCATGTTAAAAATGTAAACTCTGTGCTGATGTTTAAAAATGATCAAAACTAAATTGTTAACAAAATACTAAAACTTTTAGTTAAGTGTTTAATGTTCTAGATATTTGTAGATTGTGAAAAGTTACTCTTTTTGCTCTGTTTGCGCTGTCACTTTCCCTCCTGCAGCGCAGGCTGAAACAGAACCCTGAGCTCAGTAGCCCCGCCTCCTGAGGCTCGCCTGCCTGTGTGTGTGTGTGGATGTAACCTGACACCTTCACAGCCGTTTTATGAGATCAATCAGCGCACAGATACAGTTTTAGACAAAAACACGAGACATTATATTCACCAGCTAAACTATAGAAATGTAGTTTATATAGCAAAAGTATTTGGACATTTTAATAGCGACATAAGAGGCAGGAATTTTCCTGCCTTCCCAAATCGCTCACACAGCAGCTGCCTGCAGCACGTCAGAAGAGTGAGTGCGCAATCTGAAGTGAAGCTGCCGGTGCCTCTCTGCGCAGGTCTGCACGTCTCATCTCAGTATTTGAACGCTAAGAAAAATCGGCGATTTTGAATAAAAATCAACTTAAAACTGGTTTAGGTTTTAGTAAAATAAGTTTATAGTACAAATCAAAGGATAAAGACAATAATTACATTTATTTTTTCAATTAATTTTTTTTTTCTTTCCATGATGACAGGGGAGGCGTGGCCTCACTTGCCGCCCCTGACTGCACGTCACTGGATCCAATGGTTTTGTTCCTCAGGCAGAGGCCACGCCTCCAGCAAGAATCGTTTCTCTATGGAGAAAGTCCAGACCCTAGTACGAAGCGAAGTGAAGGACAAGGGTCTGGTTTTAACAAGGTTAGTGAAATATGTGACAAACTTTTAAGTTAGTATCTCGCTAATGCCAAAATTACACTACTTGCGGTCCGCTCCGCTCCGCAGGTCGCAGCTGAGCGTCTCAAACTCCAGTTTCCACTTCCTCAGCTCAGGTCCGCCTGCATGCGCCGCTCCTAGACGCATGCGCGGGATTTGCGGGATCGCGCGATAAATCAAGTGATAAATAAGTAAGTCAGAACAAAACAATTCATTCGGTGGAAGAAGGAGAACAACAGTAGAGACTGCTGCCTTGATCTTCTCTCGTAAATGAGCGACAGGACATGGTTTGAGCAACAGGAAGTGATGTATTACATTTCAGAATAAAATACTTTATTTATTTATTTATTTCTTGTATTGCGTTTGTAGGCGTAGTCATAAATGATAGTTTGACAGCATTTTTGTACAAATAAATCCGTATAGAGCTAGGATTAGTCCGCCCGTGGTGATTTTATTTTGTAAATACGGAAGTTGTGCTCGTTCCTTTTCCTGTTGGTGCCTCCGCACAGCTCCGGCGTCCGGCAGAAATAGAAAAATTTCTAATTTTGACGGACTGCCGTCCGCTCTCCGCAGCTCGCTGCCGCCGTGCGGAGCCAGTGTAAATTCTGTCATTGATTATAATGGGTGCGTATTTGCTGCGGAGGTCGGACCGGAGCGGGGCGGAGCCGTAACGCGTGTGGTGTAATTTTGGCGTAACACAGACACAGACTGCGGCGCATTGTGCGCTCTGCTGAGAAGGTAATCGGCTGTAGTCTCCCATCTCTCCATGACCTGTACGTCTCCAGGACTGTGAGGCGAGCAGGTCGGATCACAGCTGACCCTTCTCACCCTGCATACAGTCTGTTCGAACGACTCCCCTCAGGCAGGAGGCTTCGGTCAATTGGGACCAGAACCTCATGCCATAAAAACAGTTTATTCCCCTCTGCTTGAACACTCATAACCATGTTACCTCATAACTTGCCTTGGTCGCTGTATTTTGTATTTTGATTGGGAATCACTGTATCACTGTATTTTGATTGCACCACTCTAATTGCGCTGTTTTTTAGTAGGTTTTGTTCACTGAATATTGTATTGATGTTTTATGTTTTATGTTTTTTATGTTTTATGTTTCTATATTTTATGCACCGTTATGCCGAAGCAAATTCCTAGTCTGTGAATCCTGTTCATTGACAATGGCAATAATAAACTGAATCTGAATCTAAACTATGACTGTTGGTGACTAGTTGGTGAATGACATTCATGAAGGAGTCTCACAGTTTGTCTCAAAATGTTTTCAATTGTTCATGTGAGTTGCTTGAGTTTTGAACATGTTCAAAAGTTTTATGCAATCATTTTCGCTCAAAAATAACTGTAGTTAACACAAGCAACTCAAACATTTCTTAAAACTTAACCAAATTCTGTCGCAGTCATCTCCAACCCATCACAGGATCACTGGAGCTGCTTTTTGACCCCTGCACAAGGGGTCACAAACATCTGAGTCCTAAAAACCCAGATACCACCGGTGTAGTGATACATAACGATTACAAAAACTGGTCAAAATTTGCCCATCAAAACCCAGTAAACTAAATAGTACATTTAGGGCGTCTGCCAAGGTGAGAACAAAACAAGTCAAGGCAGGAATGACATGTACGGAGATGTGCATGGCCATGAATACAGTTTTGCAAGTTGTGCAAACAGAAACAGGCTGTGTTTTTAAAAACCGTCCACTCAAAACATGACCACACTGTTCTGTGGTCATTTGGTTGAAAACACTTTGAATTCAGTGTGAATGCAACTAAAAATGTGCATTCTTTGTGTTTGCAGTTTTGAGTTGCAAACTAGCCTCCATCCGTCATAACTACCTTTAGTGGTCTAATGGAGTCTGAGCTTTGATGGAGCTGTTTTGGCAGATAAATGGGAAGCTGCATAATACTGGGCTGGTAGTCACCATGCAAACCAGAACAACTTGAGTGTTTTTGGACCAAACAACAGTGAGATTCTACGTCACTTGGCTTAAGATTTGTTGTAAGTGGGTCTCCACAGGAAAGTACCAGAGAATGAGCAGCCATAGAACAGCCCCCCATTTTATTTGACATTGTATCGCACACATAAACACTTGCTTGCATAAATTTAAAAGCACCGCACACCTCCACAGGAAACGCACATTTAAACACACAAAGACAGTCTTGGAACCTGTCAAGTGCGAACAAACTGATGACACGACGGCGACAGATGGATTCACTGAGGAGAGACGAGCTACGCATTCAACTCAATTAGCAGCGTGCTGCTGCATGACGCCGATGGGATATGGAATCTTACCATGACTGGCAACCTGTCAATCGAGCAACAGAGCCGCAAAACAAGAATCATGCAAGACGCAATGAATTAAATTTAATAAACCAATAAATAAATTAATTTAGAAATGAATGGTGTAAACCCTTAGAGTGGCAGCTCTGCATCAAAAAACAGGGCATAATGTGACCGGGGAGCCTAAATATCCTCAGGCAAGCACACACAAAGAAGCAACTAGAGGTGGAGAGAGAAGAGGAGGAGCAGGAGGAGGAGGCAGTGGGCAAGCCGGAGAAGACAGAAGAGGAAGAACAATGGCTGCCTCCCTCTTCCCCTCTTGCTCATTCTCTATACCTGTGTGAACATTCATGAGCGATGTTCATACATTATCCTGCCATAGTGCCTAATGAGCCAGGCATCTCCACCCTGACACTTACGCTCCACTAGGCAACCCATATTACAGGGTGAAGGCGCCTGCACACACAGACAGACACACACACACACAGACACACGCACACACACAGGTCAACTATGATGGGGGTGGGGGAGTGGAGGGCTTAAACATGTCTCGTTGCTGGCTGTGTAAAGGAGCAGGTCACATTCAAATGCATCTTGTCTGTCAGGAGTAATGGTCAGATAATGGTTTCAGTGCATTTGTGTGTCATTTTCAGACATGTCAAAGTCTCGCTTCCTGCAGATATTTGAAACAGCATGAAGGCTCCTTGTAAATATGGGGAAAGACGCCATGCGCTCCTTCTGAGCTGTTGGTTATTACAGATGCTTCATTGTTCATGACGGTAGACAAAATTGCTATTTTTGCTGCATTTTGCTGCTAGTCACACTCACACACACACACACATCTACACACATATGCATAGGCGTAGATCCTGGGGGGGTCGGGGGGGTCTGGACCCCCCCAATCTTGGGGAAATATAGATCTGTCCCCCCCAATAATTCAATAAAGGAAATCGTGTCTTTAAACAATATAAATATAAAAAGGCAAAAAAAGAGAGAAATCCGCCATTATTCTAAAAAAAAAGAAGGAAATTTTGCCCACCCCCCCTTCTCTGTTGGCAAATGGTTTAGTCCAATGTTTACAAGGAACAACAACAGCAGCGGAGGTCACAGGCTCGCGGAGCCGCTGGTGGGGAGTGAGCTGCTGCACAAAGTACTAACTTCCAGTAAGTAGCTACTTAAAACATAGGTGACAGTGACTGGGAGGAAAAGGTCTTTCACAGTGTTGAAAGACAAGTGTGTCTGTGCATCATTAGTGGCAGAAAAACACTTTGGAGCGTCACTTCATCAGCTAACACACTAGCTTCAATGCTAACTAGCTCCCTGGTGGCTCTGCAACAGACAGTAGAATGTCAGCGCAGCTTTGAGCAGGATGGATTCACATTCATCATATTTTCAGGTGTGGAGCTCTTGAAAGAAGTAATGATAAAATATGTGAAAGATAATTAATTTAAAAAGAGTAGAGAAGATGTGATGATTAGTTAAAATGATTTCATATGTGTAGCACTTTGTTGCAGCTGTGGTTGTTTTAAGGGCTTTAAATTATTATTATAAAAAATGTTGAGGATCAATACTTATGTCACATGGTTAATTAAAAAATGTCACTGTTTATTATATTACATTATTGATATTTTGTATCTGCAACTGGAACATTTTATTCTTAATAGGTTCTTAAAAAATGCTACAGATTTGTTAAGGCATATTTTGAATGAATGTTACAAACGTGTTCATTTCTACAAAACAGTTAATAAAATATTTATAAAATACAACGAATTTCAAATGTTACAAACTGAGTTTAACATAAAAGAAATAGTGTTTATGTTTAAATATCAGTTAATAAGTAATCCATTATGCCCCCTTGTTTAGGACTGGAACCAATCTCAGCTGCTTTTGTGTGAAGGCAGGGACACCCAAGACAGGTCTCCAGTCCATCACAGAGACAGACAAAGAGACAAACAACCATCCACACTCCCAGTCAAAGCTAAGAACAATTTACATTTGCACAGAAGAACCAAAACATTATTCAAACTGAGGACTCAAGTTCTTGATTGAGAGTTCTAATCACTACTGGTAATTATCAATAATAATTGATCATATTTACCAAGCTAAAGCATTGTGTGGAGTCTTTAATAATACAGACCAGATCAGATGTGATCAGGCAGTCATATATTCACATGTATGTAAATGTATTATTATTAATACTATGATTAAAGTTGAACCATGCAAATTTGTTTGGAACGAACAAGTGGACCTTTGTGCCTCTTGGTTCCACTGAAGTAGCTCTCAGTCTCAAAAAGTTTGGTGACCCCTGCATTAAAGTATTTCTTCTCCTTGAAAACTGTTTTCTTTTTAAGCATTAAGATTTTGGGAAGATGTTGTACCAGATTATCAGTGACACTGACCACAGCAATCTATGAATACAAGCCAAACTGAAATTTAAACAATATTTAGAGGGGACCTATTTTGCAAAATTCTCATTTTGCCACTTGTCATTATTTGTCGTCTATTGTACTGCAGATTGAACACATTACATTTTTTAACAAGAGTAATGAGTATCACTGTTGTACTGATTAATAGTAGTATTAAGACTACTAAATAAAATACATGCCATTTAAATCAATATTATTGTTGATTATTCTGCATAGTATATGCATGCAGTTTGGATAAACTTCCCTCTGTACATTTTGCATTACATTTCACTGTAACTTTGCCGACCCCCCCAAAATTGCTCTTAAAAAATTTCCCTGTTTATGGTCCCCCCCAATAATGAGATGAAATCTACGCCCTTGTGTGTGTGTGTATAGCAACAGTATTAAAGTGCAGATTGTTTACTATTTATTGACCGTTTGAGTTTTAAATGTGGGAAACATCAGGAACAAATTAGACTTTATCATCTTTAGGGAAAACTTTGCTGCATTGCCATAAAACAGAACCGTTAAAATAGAACCGTAAAACTTCTGAGTAAGGCAGCCACCTGTTATTGTCCACCTGACTAATGTTTCTTAACTTTAAACGTTACTTTTCCGATAACTTTAACACGGACCGAACCACGGCGTGCACCCACACAAATGCTTTATCAAAACGACCGGCTCGGCACG
>JBBPBX010001781.1:16755-26891 GCA_038048925.1 Garcialebias charrua | reverse complement strand
GCAGGTGGTAATGAGGCAGCCTGTGCTGTGCAGGCTTCTGTAATGAGGAGACTGGCAGTGAGGGGCAGGGCCAGTGCCACTAATGGGCCCCTATAGCCTCTAATAAGCAGTAATTATGGTGTGTGTTTACCAAGTGACTCCAACACAGTTGAAAATCGTTACCTTCACACACACAGCTACTCCACACACAACCCTCCCACCGAGAAACGCTAAGTGACAACGCTGGAGGGAGGGTTGTGTGTTGGCTGTATTAGCATGTGACATTAGGGTAAAAGAAATGTTATTAAAAGCTGCTTATAGTTATTATTTAATACGTGTGATTCACTAAAATGATGCAAAATCAATATGAAATATGTTTTAACCTTGATACAAGACCAGCGCTGTATTTATTAATGTTGTGGTAAGAGTTGAAGGCCCAGGTTGTGGATTTTTTTATCAATTAATCATAAAAGAAATGTCAAGCGGAAAAATCCCAGCCGAATGCAGTGAGAGGAGTTTGTGCAAGTTGAGATAAATCCGTGGTTCCCAACTCTGGTCCCTGAGGAACACCATCCCGCATGTTTTAGTTGTTTCTCTGCTTTAACACGCCTGAGTCAGTGATTTATTTATTTCCTCGAGTTCTGCAGAAGCCTTTTAATCACACATTCTTTCAAACCAGGTGCTGGAGCAGAGAAGCAACTAAACCATGCAGGATGGTGTTCCTCAAGGACCAGTGTTGGGAACCCCTTAATAGCTTATCAGAAGGAACCAACTTTTTTTTTTTAATTTTTTTTATTAAAATAGTAAAAATAGTGAATAGGTGAAATAATGAAAACAAATGTGTTTTAAGAGAGGATTTAAAAAAAGAATGTGAATCCAAAGTTTTAAGGGCAGTGACTGAAAATGCTTTTGACCACCTCTTTAACTTCGAGTGTTCACAAAAAGGGCTGCTTATTATTTCTCAAGAGCTCCATATCACTTCAATACACAGGTAATCCTCGAGTTACGTCGCAGTTCCGTTCCTACGGCCGTTCGCATGTCGAAAATCGCAGTAAGTCGGAAAACACACGAGCCGCCACTTATACACGTACATGTACAGTACTGTACAGTTACCAAGCACTTCGCCTATCCTAACACAGTACAAAAAACACATACAGTACATTTGGAGCCATAATGAAGGAAAAAAATAGTTAATTTCTTACTGTTAGCTGGTGAAGCCTGTTAGCATGTTAGCTCGTTGCACGTCCGAGCTCTGCAGCTTCCAGCTGCTTCACGCGGTCCAAACTGTTTACAGGAAGGACTGTTAGCATGTTAGCTCCATACATTTGGAGCCATAATGAAGGGAAAAAGAGTTAATAACTTACTGGGAGTTTCTCCGCATTAGCATGTTAGCTCGGTGTTCCCGCCTTGAGCTGGTGGTGTCGGCCGGCGTGGTGGGATGCGGCGCGGCGGAGCGATCGGCGGCTGCTGCTCCGGGCCTGAGACGTCAGAGTTCACCGAGCATTTCCAGCTCATTTATCCGTATGAGGCAACCTCTGATCGGACACATGGTCCGTCCAAAGTTGGCTGTCGAGGCCGGAGCTAACCGAAGCTAACCGAAAACTGGCGGTCAATCGGCTTCTAAATAATAATAATAATAATAATACTTTATTTATAAAGCCATTTAAAACAATCACAGCTGCAACAAAGTGCTGTACACATGAAATCAAGAACATTTAAACACATAAAATAAGATTTTTCAATTTTTATTTTAAATTTTTTTTATTTTATTTTTTATTAATAAGATGCGTTCGTAACACCGAATCGCCGTAAGTCGAGATTGCCGTAAGTCAAGGACTACCTGTAATTCAAATACATTTAATTCATTTGTCCGCTCATTCTCAATCAGTTCATCTGGACAGTTTCTTTTTAGCAGAAACGTTTCACCCTCACTCCAGAGGGCTTCCTCAGTCAGAGTAGTCCAAAGCACACTGAAGTTAACCCACCAAGTAAGCAACTTATGTGGACCAACCAGTTTGCTGTAGCCAAGATGGTTTCTGGGGGCGTGTCCCTCGTCGACTCCTCCCAGGCAGGCAGACATGTCCAAAGTGGTTCAAGACAAGAAAGTTAATTCTCAATAGTCCAGGTATCAAATCCGCTCATTCTCAATCAGTTCATCTGGACAGTTTCTTTTTAGCAGAAACGTTTCACCCTCACTCCAGAGGGCTTCCTCAGTCAGAGTAGTCCAAAGCACACTGAAGTTAACCCACCAAGTAAGCAACTTATGTGGACCAACCAGTTTGCTGTAGCCAAGATGGTTTCTGGGGGCGTGTCCCTCGTCGACTCCTCCCAGGCAGGCAGACATGTCCAAAGTGGTTCAAGACAAGAAAGTTAATTCTCAATAGTCCAGGTATCAAATCCGCTTAATTCATTTGTCATTTTATGTAAAACATTAAACGAAACATGTCCCTTGACGTGTGGCATTCATGATATAAATCTCCTCATCCTTATCTTCTCGTCACCCACAGAGGAAGCTCATTTGGGGACCTTGTTCCTGGGATCTTGTTCCTCGTGACCAAAGGTGAAGGTTGGAATGAAGCTGGCCCGGTGCCTTTTGCCTCAACTCTTTATTCATTACAACAGACTGGAGCAGTGCCTTCATTACTGCAGATGGGACCCCAGTCCATCAGTGCATTTCACCAGTGAACAGGACTTTGATACTGAACTCCTTTGAGAAAAGCTGACCCCACCCAGAGGGAGTGTTTTGCAGCTCGGAGGACGACCTCAGACGTAGAGGAGCTGACTCATCCATCACACTGAGCCATGAAACGTCCCAGAGACGCTGAAGGTCTGAGGACTCCAACGCACCTCAGCTTCTGCAAAGAGCATGAGACCCTGAGGTTTCCAAATCTGAGAGCATCCTTTTCATTTCTCCACCTGGAGAATGAACACCACAAACAGGCTCAGAGACGAGAGACGGCCCGGTGGAGTCCGGCCTGCGCTGTAAGAAGCTCGACAAAGAGACTCAAAGCGTGATCTGTGCGTGTGCTTTGTATGTTTTGTGTCGTCTGGGCTGCGCTCGCTCATGCGATCAGCTCCTCCTCTGCCACCTGTCGTCCTCCCCAGGTGTTTGTTCATCCCCTCGTTAGTGTGTCCTTATATTTGTTTCTTTATTGTTCCTCTGTCCGTGGATTGTTCTGTATGACGTCATGATCTGTTCTCCCTCCATGTCTCCTAAATTTAAGTTTTGCTGCTACGTCCACTTTAGTTTTTGTTGTTTAAATAATTTACACTTTAAGCTCCTGGAGTTCTGTCTGCACCTTGGTCCCAACAAAACCAACAGATCATTTTCAGGGACCAGATAGTCCCTAAAAGTGATCCACAACACACAGAAGGACTGGAGAGACAAACTCCCTTGACCTCTTAGCGACCTTCAAGGGTGAAGGTCCGGTCCACTGGTCCACAGGTGCACTGGTCCACAGGTGCACTGGTCCACAGGTGCACTGGTCCACAGGTACACTGGTCCACAGGTGCACTGGTTCACAGGTGCACTGGTGCACTGGTCCACAGCCAGGACAAACGGGATGGGAATCGAGAACCGGTTCTTTTAGAGAACCGGTTCTTTAGAGTTCAATTCCCTGGAATTGTAGGCTGCTTGTCTTAACGATTCTGTTTATCGGTTCTACTGACTCGTCGTGGTGACTGACGCATTTTGAAACACCATACTGCTCCTCTTGAATCTGAGGTTTAATAATCAGTGAAAGCCTCAACTAAAAACCCTTGAGTAAATTTTCCTGGGGAGGCTGGAATGTGTGCCCCCATAATGAACTGATGGACAAAGTTAAAGAAAAACACCTAAAATACCACCCGCTTCGGATGTTATCAACCATAAAATGGCCCTTATCAATTATTATCATCCCCATACTAGAGGTCAGAATGCCCCTACTGTACCTCCTAGGAGGTTTAAAGATACATTGTCACCGTTACAAGCGATGACAGCAGGCTCCGTCTTTAGCTACGTGGTTAGGTTTCAAGTAAAGCCTCTGGCGGTAGGTTTAGGGTCTTGGTTAGGTTTAGGGTCTTGATTAGGTTTAGGGTTGGTCCTCTGGGTCAGGTTGGTTAGGTTTAGGGTCTTGGTTAGGTTTAGGGTCTTGGTTAGGTTTAGGGTCTTGGTTAGGTTTAGGGTCTTGGTTAGGTTTAGGGTCTTGGTTAGGTTTAGGGTCTTGGTTAGGTTTAGGGTCTTGGTTAGGTTTAGGGTCTTGGTTAGGTTTAGGGTCTTGGTTAGGTTTAGGGTCTTGGTTAGGTTTAGGGTCTTGGTTAGGTTTAGGGTCTTGGTTAGGTTTAGGGTCTTGGTTAGGTTTAGGGTCTTGGTTAGGTTTAGGGTCTTGGTTAGGTTTAGGGTCTTGGTTAGGTTTAGGGTCTTGGTTAGGTTTAGGGTCTTGGTTAGGTTTAGGGTCTTGGTTAGGTTTAGGGTCTTGGTTAGGTTTAGGGTCTTGGTTAGGTTTAGGGTCTTGGTTAGGTTTAGGGTCTTGGTTAGGTTTAGGGTCTTGGTTAGGTTTAGGGTTGGTCCTCTGGGTCAGGTTTAAGGTTAGGTTTAGGAAAACGGTTACATAAGCTGAAAAAAACAAAAACGCTACACTTCCGGGTTTACGGAAACACGCTGCCTACTCACAGCAATAATAACGCTGATAATGTTCTGTTAAACATGCTAGGAGGTAGATTGTGACCTATCCGCCGCTACAAATGGGGATGATAACAGTTGATAACGCCCATTGTATGGACTGACAACATCCGAACTCGCTGAAAATACAGGAGATTGACTTTAAAATAATAAAGTACATTTCATCACTTCCTGACTACCTGATCTGCATCAGTTACTTTTGGTAAATTAATGCAAGGTTTTAAAACATAATTTCTGACTGATCTAGTTGAACAAAAGCAGCATTTATTTCCCTTTTTTTTTGCATACAGACTCGTACATGGAGGATGTTTAACAAGTGACATGAGGCTGAAATCAGCCATTTATCTCCCATTCGTCTGACGTCTAGATTATCAGACTGCGCTGGCATTCCTCACAGAACTTGTGATTTGTTGGGACTGTTTCAGATGCTGCGTCTTCCCTCCAGATGCACTTTGACCCCCAGTCAACCTCCGCCTGACCCTCTGAAGACACCGTGTTTCGGAGGAGCCCTCTCGATGACCTCATCCATCACGCCAGCAGCCGTGGAGCAGGTTCACCCTGGTTCTGTGGCAGCCGCTGCATTGTCTCCGTCTTTACGTCAATGCCTCACTCGACTTCTCTTGTTCCACTTGTCTCTTTTTCTCTTCACACCCTTCAAGATCACCGTTGATTGTGTACAATTGTCAGACTTGACAAATCCCCATTTCTTCCCACAATGGAGCTCTTCAAATTCCTGCAATGATCATCTTGCTTCCTGTACGGTGCAAAAAAACAAAAAAAAACAAAAAAACACAGTCTACAAAATAAAAAATTCTACCTCAAGAAATGCTATTGTGCTAGTTTTTGTCCAGCGTCATGGAGCGAAGAGGGGAAACGGGAATACACTCGTCCGTCTTGTGATCTGAATAACTTCAAAATGTACAGTAGGAAAATACCAACTTCTAGTTTGGTGCATGGCTGCATTATAAAGAAGGTCACAATTAAAAATTAGGTTGTCATGTAATATTCCAATATGGCCACCACCATATATAGAATAGAATATGCCTTTATTGTCATTGCACCTAAATACAGCCAAATTAGGGCCACACCAATCATTTCAGGAAACAATAGTTTTTAAGTTTTTATATTGCTTTAATAATTTCCTCAAATAATGTGATGGCCCTTGAGGTGGCCAAAGATTAATCAGTGGTGGCCAAAGCCACCTTTGTCCACCCCCTGGCTCCGCCACTGCACCTGGTGGTGGATAACTTGCTTCCTCTACTCGTCAGGATCTGTCGCTCTTCACCACCTCGGACAATCATTCTTGAATACACTTGAATGTCTTGCATCAAAAACATTTAGATTTACTTACAGAAAAACACTCATCTCAAAAACAACAAACATTCACTGATCAAACCCTTCAGTTTGAGTCAAGGCAGTCAATTTATCTCTATATTGACATTTAAGTGTTGAAAGCAACTTGTAATCTTTATCTAACTGTAACATTATGTTTTTTTTTTTTCTGTAAACCAATCAAAACTATGACAAGTGTCACATGATAAAAAATGGTTTCTATTTATCAGTGATTACAATACATGTACTGTACTACAAAGCACATAAAGTGGGATATTGGGATCACACAGGCCAGTTATTTTTTAAATCAAATATACTGAAATTCTGGGACCTTGTAACATTTAAAACTGTACAATTCATGTTTAAGGTCAGAAATCATCAACTTCCACCCAATATACAGAAAATGTTTTGTGACAGAGAGGGGGCTTATAATTTAAGAGGTGAAGGACATTTTAAAAAACAATGTATTAGAACAACCAGGAAGAGTTTTTGTTTGTTGGTGTGTGGAGTAAATGTATGGAATGGATTGAATGATGAATTGAAAAAAAAGTAAAAACATAAATCAGCTTAAAAAACGATTTAAAAAGGAACTTATTTCAAAACATGTTCTATAAGATGAGTGTTTTAAAGTCTATAAATGCTATTGATGATATAAATAGTGTTTAAATAATTGTATAACTTTAAACATCATGTAAAGTGGAAACAAGTTGTCTCGTTTTGGTATTTTGACGGTTACTTGATTATAAATTGTTGAGTATGAAAGGGGCAGGACATTATAAGATATTGTATCTTGTACCTGCTCCTTTTCGAACAGAAAACATAAATTTTGCATGTCACTTGGGCATAATTATTTGTATTAACTTTTATTTATTTTTGTTGTGTTATCCTATTTTCTTTCTTTTTCTTTCTTGATTGTCTTTTCTGTCTGTTCGAAATAAATAAAAATAAATAAATAAATTTGCAATCGTGCTGCCAACAGAATCAGAATGTGTCTCCTAATGCTTTAAGTTGTGTTACAAAAACAAGACACCTTTCTTAATTTGGTGTTTTCCCAAATGTTACAAACGGCAACTTCTCCCCACCGGGCTTTGTGCACGTCCAGCCTGCTGCAGTGAGAGAAAAGGCCACATTTGATGAGTGAGTTATCTCTTGGCCCGTCGCTGTTTTTCCATGACAATGGCAACAAATCCAGCTTACACTCATTGCTGTTGTCTCTTCCAATCTGTATGTGTGAGAGAAAGCCTCCTTCTGTCCTCACTCTATAAAGACTTGATCTCTGCCTCCGTTGAATATGGTAATCCATGCGCTGGTCCCCCTGCTCTTTCTCTCTGTCCACGAGACCCCCACTGACCCAACTAGAGGAAAGGGGGATCTACTTCAGTGCCGTCTCGGGGTCTCGGTGGGCCAGGGCTTCATGCTTTTGGTAAAGAGAAGAGGGAGAAGGAGCGGTGCAGGACATAATCCCATTGGCCATCCCTGTCCCATATGGCGAACGCTCCGACCTCTCCACTGGTACAGTGGCTGAAGTGGAGGGACAGCTTGTTTCTCCAACCCGGGCGTATTTTCACCAACGTTCTCCATCGTCTGCTCTCGTGTCAAACCGATGGTGCAGAAAATATATTGGATTGTTCTGGGTCTTTTACAGGGACGGAAGTTCAATCCGATGTAACCACGTGTCTGATTTCTGCTGAAAGACTCCCACTGCCACACTTGTTTGTCCCCCTCCTCGAAACAAAGACTTTTCAGTCGATACGTGAAAAAGTTTGTTTGTCCTGTTTTTATCCTTTAGCTCAACAACGTCATGTCGAATTGAATAATTTAATTTTAAGATTCTACAGTATATCAATGTTGAAGATCAACATTTTTTATTATTCCCATAGGGTCAATAAGTTTCACAGTCAGTAAAACACCACACTAGACATTACATTAACAGAAGTCATCAATGTTTGTTGAGAAGCCTGGTGAGTTGTTCAGTCTGTTTGTTCTACATCTGGGCAGCAGATACCTGAGGCCCGGTACACACGTAGCCTGGTGTTTGAAAAACGAATATTTGCGCTAAAAAAAAAATCTCTGTCCATACATGTTTGGATATTTAAAATGTTCGTCTACATGTGCCGTTTATTTCACTACAGAGCGTGTAATGAATATGCCCAACCCATAGGTGGCAGTGTAGTGGCAGTGTAGTGCAGTCACAACCCTTCAACTCAGCCGCGACTTCCTGTTATTTATTTATTTATTTTCCTTTCGTTTGTGTGGACAGACCGCAAGGTTGAACTACTATTAAATACTGTGTTGGAGTACAAAGTTAATAAAACGCAGGAAAATGTCGACTGGGAATCATGTCAGAGCAGGTATGTTGACTTTTTAGCACTTTTTTTTCTCCGAGCATGTGACGTCAGCTCCAGCTGGAGCATAAACCTCCGGTTCTGAAAGTCCACACGCAGACGCGAACGCGGAGAATTCTCAAATCTCCACTTTGGTCGGAGTTTTGTTATTATTCGTTTATAGTTACATCAACCGGAGTTCACATGTGGATGAAAGGCCAAACCGCACGATAAACTGTTCGGTTTTACTGATAAATGGCTACGTGTGTACAGGGTCTGAGATGGAAGGAACCTGAACTCACCATGGAGTGGTGATCAGGATCTGCCAGAATCAGCCTGGCCTTGTGTAGGTCAGTGAGGTTCTGTAGGTCAGTGAGGTTCTGTAGAGCTCTGCCAGCATTTGTGATGCACATCCAGACAAACCCTGAGAGTTTGTTCCTGTTCTTACAGTCCAAACAAACAGATGAAGGTGGTGGTCTTCTTATAAAGTGAGTTCTCATTGGGGTCAAAGGTCAGTTTGTCATCAAGAACAGTTCCCAGATGTTTATATCGATGCTCCAAATCAGGGGTCACCAACTTTTTCAAAACTGAGAGCTACTTCGTGGGTATGAAGTCATACAAAGGGCACCAGTTTGATAAACTCTTCGGAAATAACAAAGCGTAAATTGAAAAAAATGTATAATAAACACATTTTTAAGATAGACATTTTAAAATATATATAAATACAAAAAAAAGAATAACAACTTAATAACATTAAATTTTAAATTCAGCTTAGTAGTGAGTTGTGCTATTTTTAGAACAGGTCCGAGGGCACCCCAAATGGTCCTTGGGGGTACCCGGGTGCCTGTTGGTGACCCCTGCTCCAAATTTTACATTCACAGCTGTAAATTCTCCATATTAAAACCTAGATTTATAGTGTTTTCTACTTGTATTTCTTCTTACTTATCTACTTTAAAGTATTGTACCAATGCAAAAGCCCTAAAAACTAAAACACTCTGTAACGAATTGTTTTTTTGTGTGCCTTTTTTCTCTTTTTTTGCTATACATGCCTTAAGTCTCGAGCCATGTTTGTCATTGTAGGATTTTGTTGTACTTGTTTTTTTTTAATAAATAAAATTAATAAAAATAAAATATTGATGCTCCATCTCAACAGCTTCACCGTTAACAACCACAGGTGCTGCAACTGAAGAGTCTTTTCTGAAATCAATGACCATCTCCTTTGTGTTAGAAACATTTAACTTTAAGAAGGAGGACTCAACCAGTCAGTGAAGTCCCCGACCACAGGACCAGGGTCATCACTGCTGAGAAGGGACACGATGATGCGACGCTGTGGAGAATGGCTGCAACAATCATTTGTATATTAAATAAATCAAAGAGGGAAAGAACGCAGAGGACAGAAGGACGTCAGAGAGAACCCTGCGATTGTGTTTGCAGCATTATATCAAGAACAGAAGCATCAGGGAGTGCTGGGGGACCAATATTGTGTCAGTGCTGGGGGTGGGGGTGGGGGGAACCGGCCTTGTGTCAGCCACAGCCTGAACGTCTGTTCAGTTCTGGTGGAGGTGTGGGAGCCTCAACGGGTGGGGGGGCTTTCTGTGCAAGCAGCACAGTTACAATCACACATTGAGCCCCAGCCATGTCAATTGGCATATGGTTGATCCACCTCCAATGTGTTCATGTAGGCAGAAAATGCTGCTTTCAGGGACCTGCATTCTCCTTCAAGCGGCCGAGATTAAGATGTAATGTTGCTCTCTCCTTCCACAGCAGGGGGTCAGTGGAAGTAACGGGGGACGAGGGGACGATTAGGGAGTATGAGCCTGCAGAAGAAGCCCTCGGGGCAA
>JBBPBX010001780.1:75180-90326 GCA_038048925.1 Garcialebias charrua | reverse complement strand
GGAGGCAGTCGCAACCCTTCCCTCTCCTGTCCTTCCCCCCCTGCTGCTGGCAGCTCCTCAGCTAAGCACCTCGAACGCAAATTAAGATGGATTGGAGGTTTGGGCATTCGATTCTACAAACAAGATCTCTACAGAAAGGAACGGCACAAGGGGAGCCTTCCCACCCTCACAGAGTGACGGAGGATACGCCATGGATTCCGCCATGGATTCCGTGGATTCCTGGGAGTGCTCTGTGGAGGTGAAGAATCTTGGATTATATTGGATTATGATGGCAGCGCTTTGCTTTTTTGGCGTTTGTGGAGCACTGGTCTATCGCAAAAGAGGGAGACTTCAGCAGGACTTATGCCTGGAGCACCCGACGTCTGGTCTGCGCCGTGACCTCGAGAAATCAGCTGTTTGTGAGCTTATCCAGAGGGTGAACAGATCACCCACGGATTGGGACTCTGGACGCAGTGGTCAACATCAGAAATCAGCTGTTTGCGAGCTTATCCAGAGGGTGAACAGATCACCCTCGGTTTGGGACTCTGGACGCTGTGGTCAACATCTGAGGTCAGAGCTTGGATCAGTGGAAAAAGTCCCGAATTGGATCACTTTGGAACAGAATCGCCCTTACAGACTGAAGGCCACAGAAATTACAATGTGTGCCTGATGTGAAAATATTTGTTAATTCTTATCTGACTCCCTTGGAAACAGCCTTGGGAAAGGCTGGATATCTAATTTCTCCTGAGATGTGCTTACTGTGGACAAAATAGCTGCTGTCTTGTCTTGTCTGCTACCCCCCCGGAGAACTTTTCTATGAGCGTTATCGGAGGCATCCGGAATGTATCATGGACAGATCCTCCCTGCCTCAGTCTCAACATGCAACATGTAACTGTCCTTATGTGCTTATGGTATGGTTTTTACTGTGTCATGCGGTGTCTTGCAGACAAAATGTGATACATTTTTTTTAATACCAATGCTGTAACCCCCATGTTTCCTTACCTTTTTTCACACCTTTGACCTTCATCCCGAGACGGATGAGAGAGGCCGCGCTGAAGAACATGTCATGTGTTTTGAATAGGCAGCAGCTTTACGTACTCAACCCCTCTCATGGATGACTGTGTATACATAATCACGTTGTATTGGTGAGAACTGGTGCAATGTTAATAAAAGCTCTCTTGTATTGTATACATAGGATATAAATAAAGTACTTGTTGTGTTCAACACTGGGTGTCATTGGTGACTAAGGTTGAGGTGAAAAAGGAGACGATAGCTAACTGTAACATCACAGGATAGAGAAACAAAGCATAAAATAAACAAACAATCAGCTTACCTTTATGAAAATGCAGTGAACAAACACACATGTTTGCTGACATCTGATAGAATGTGATCTCCTTGTGCCTGACAGCTGCAACCCAGGCCAACCTGCGTCTCCTGCTTAGATCTTCCATTTGCTGTCCACGGTCTTTTATATAGGCAGGAAACCGGAAAAACTTTATGCCAGAGTGTCCTGTTTTACTCGAACAGCCTTTGATGCAACACCAATGAGCCATTTTCGAATTAAAATGCAAAGCTAACTCTGATCTAAGCTACTATAAGTAAGGCACACAACGTCAATATCACCATAAGATGGCGCCCGGTACCCACGTGACACGAGCCGTGACGTCACGTGCAAAAGACCGACTCTAAGTGCGTCTCCGGCTGGCGTAATGGTGAGTGTGTTATACACTTCTAATGCCTCCTCGCCGATGGCGTGAAGAAGAATGGCTATTTTAACCTCTTCATCTTTTCCGGACGCACCTGTAGCTGTCATGTGAGATGAAACCGCTGTTCCCATCTGCGCCAGGCCTCAGATAAATTGCCGGTGAGTATGAGCGGCGACGGTGGCTTGAACTACTCCATGCTAGTGCTCGTTAGCAGCTATGTTAGCTTTGGCGCTAATCTTGTTATAGCCCAGCCAGCATGCACAGGTGGGCCCCATATGGTATACATATGTACAAAAAACATGGGCCCCAAAAGGTTTTGTCCACGGTTTCCATGGTGGCCCCACATGGGTTGGCCCAGATAGATTTTAATGGGCCCTGACTGGGTTTTCAGTGGGACCCATATGTTTAACTTAAATGAGACCCATGTAAAACCCATGTGTGTACCTTGAAGAATATCTACCTGGGACTAAACTGGGTCCCAACTGGGCTAAAAATATGGGTAATAAGTGGGTTTGTCCACGGTTTCCATGGTGGCCCCACATGGGTTGGCCCAGATAGATTTTAATGGGCCCTGACTGGGCTTTCAGTGGGACCCAGATGTTTAACTTAAATGAGACCCATGTAAAACCCATGTGTGTGCCTTGAAGAATATCTACCTGAGACTAAACTGGGTCCCAACTGGGCTAAAAATATGGGTTATAAGTGGGTTTGTCCACAGTTTCCATGGTGGCCCCACGTGGGTTTGCCCGGATAGACTATAATGGGCACTGTCTGGGCTTTCAGTGGTTCCCAGATGGTTAATTTACATGAGGCTCATTACAGACCCATGTGTGTTCTTACCAGCATAATAATTTATCCAACCTGCCGAGAGCACGTATATTGCACCATACTCTGTGACTTCTGTCTTAACATTGTGTGAGTTACACTCAAAGAACACTCTGAGCCTCACAACAGATAATACCCAGTCTTTAACAAGAGGCAGTTCTATAACACAGATGTCCTTCTGACTCATGGTGCAGCCCGGAACACTAAAATACTGCTAAACATTATTGGAAATCAACATAGTCCACTCCCCGTTTTTGATTGTGGCACTATGAGTTGTAATTCTTGTTGGCTTTGATCAACGGATACAGATTTAAACTATAATTGAACACTAATATACCGCTAAGCATGATGGGAAATCAACACGGTTCACTTCCTGTTTTTTAGTTTAGTTTTTGATTGTGGCACTATGAGTTGTAATTCTTGTTGGTTTTGATCAACAGATACAGATTTAAAATATACATTGAATTTATAAAAATATACATTGAATTTATAAATGTAAATTCAATGTACAGTTTAAATCTGTATCTGTTGATCCCACATTTATACCACTTGGGATAAATACAGTTAGCCCACATGGGCTTCCCATGCTGGGCACATTATACTAAAATCACATGGGTCCTATATACTGATGCACATGTCTGTCCCATTCCCAGTTAGCCCACATAAAAAAATGAGCTGGGGCCTATATTATATATGCCCAGGTTGAAGCCATGTAAGATCATCCCACATTTAGCCCACTTGGGGTAAATACAGTTAGCCCACATGGGCTTCCCATGCCGGGCCCATTATACCAAAACCACATGGGTCCCATATAATGATGTCCATTTCTGTCCCATTCCAAGTTAGCCCACATAAAAATGAACTGGGGCCTGTATATCCATGCCAAGGCTGAACCCATGTAAGGTTATACGACACTTATCCCACTTGGGGTCAATATAGTTAGCACACATGGGCTTCCCATACTGTGACCATTATACTAAAACCACATGGGTCCCATATAATGATGACCATTTCTGTCCCATTCCCAGTTAGCCCACATAAAAATGTACTGGGCCTTATATATCCATGCCCAGGTTGAACCCATGTAAGGTGATCCCACATTTATACCACTTGGGATGAATACAGTTAGCCCACATGGGCTTCCCATGCTGAGCACATTATACTAAAATCACATGGGTCCCATATACTGATGCATATATCTGTCCCATTCCCAGTTAGCCCAAATAAAATTAAACTGGGGCCTATATATCTATGCCCAGGTTCAACCCATGTAAGGTCGGCCCACTCTTATACCACTTGGGATAAATACAGTTAGCCCACATGGGCTTCCCATGCTGGGCCCATTATACCGAAACCACATGGGTCCCATATAATATTGCCCATTTCTGTCCCATTCCCAGTTAGCCCACATAAAAATGTAGTGGGCCCTATATATCCATGCCCAGGTTGAACCCATGTAAGGTGATCTCACATTTATACCACTTGGGATAAATACAGTTAGCCCACATGGGCTTCCAATGCTGGGCCCATTATACCAAAACCACATGGGTCCCATATAATGATGCCCATTTCTGTCCCATTCCCAGTTAGCCCACATAAAAATGTATTGGGCCCTATATAACCATGCCCAGGTTGAACCCATGTAAGGTGATCCCACATTTATACCACTTGGGATAAATACAGTTAGCCCACATGGGCTTCCCATGCTGGGCCCATTATACCAAAACCACATGGGTCCTTTATAATATTGCCCATTTCTGTCCCAATCCCAGTTAGCCCACATAAAAATGTAGTGGGCCCTATATATCCATGCCCAGGTTGAACCCATGTAAGGTGAGCCCACATTGATACCACTTGGGATAAATACAGTTAGCCCACATGGGCTTCCCATGCTGGGCCCATTATACTAAAACCACATGGGTCCCATATAATAATGCCCATTTATGTCCCATTCCCAGTTAGCCCACATAAAAATGTAATGGGCCCTATATATCCATGCCCAGGTTGAACCCATGTAAGGTGAGCCCACATTGATACCACTTGGGATAAATACAGTCTGCCCACATGGGCTTCCCATGCTGGGCCCATTATACTAAAACCACATGGGTCCCATATAATAATGCCCATTTATGTCCCATTCCCAGTTAGCCCACATAAAAATGTAATGGGCCCTATATATCCATGCCCAGGTTGAACCCATGTAAGGTGAGCCCACATTGATACCACTTGGGATAAATACAGTCTGCCCACATGGGCTTCCCATGCTGGGCCCATTATACTAAAACCACATGGGTCCCATATAAAATTGCCCATTTCTGTCCCATTGCCAGTTAGCCCACATTAATCCTGTATAGGACCCATATATTTAGCCCAACAGGGCTCACAAAATGGGTTCCTTTATGGGATAACCATATGGGTCTCATGCAGTTAGCCCAGATAAATCCCATGCCCACTCATTACCCAACTAGCCCACAATAACCCCATGTGGGGCCCAACTATGCATGTTGGCTGGGAGCTTGCTTACACCGTCGTTTCTGTTCACTGACTCGGCAGCCAAACTTCTGACACCATGTTGTTGCTTTATGCTTTCTATTAATCTTGTATGGCTGTGGGTTATAGTCATGCAGCTTATATTATAAGGGTAAGGCTGAGACAACGCAGTTCGGGTCCAACAACGTGTTTATTCTTCTTCTAGCCTCAAACACACACACACACGGAATGCACGGTTGCGCCCCTAGTGTTCACAGTCTTAACAACATGTATTGCTTTCACTACAATACACCACAGGTTCTGTGTTAGCTGTAGACGACTTAATAAGTTTTGTTAATGGCTGTTTCTGCTGGTTAGAAGATGTTCTATCCGGGCAGCTGGTTTGGTAAATTGCAGTTTTGACTTAATGCCCCAAATCAGGAAATGTGAAGGAGCAGACAAGCTGAATGCAGAACTTTGTCCAGTTTAGAATGTAAACATCACCCGCATGGATCTGCTGTCGAAGATGTGAGTAACTGCTCCGATCACTTTTTTCCCTCTGCTAAACAAATAATTCTGTATCAATCATTTTGTGAAACAATGTCTGAATAATATCAGAGGAAACTGAGTTGGAACAGCTGTGTTCTGGTTTTAGCAGTTAGCTTATACTTACGGTTAGCTTAACCATGCTAAGCTGTGCTAACACTGTAAACATAGGAACTGTTGTGGGTTCTAGTCCGTGTTAGAGCGTGGGCTGGTTTTATTTGGAGGTTGCATGTTAATATCTTGCTTAAACCTTTGTTACATCCAAACGAGACTTAAATCTCTTTTTCAAGACAGACAGATATACGCGTGCGTGTGCATATTAACTACATGCATGAGACTCTACATGCTGAAAGGGCAGTACACATTACGACCATAAAACCATAAAGCACACTTAAAATAAATCATCATGGGAAATATAAGAATAAAAATAAACACAAACATAAAGCTAAAATTGCACTAAAATGTGAATAAATATCAGTTAAAGCATTTACAAACTTGTCAATACATTAATATTAATATGTTTGTGTGTGTATGCATGTATGTATGTGTAACGGGTATAAACACTTTGATTATTTTGTAGTGAAATTCTTGCTAAAATATGTATTATAGTTGTCCTACAGTGTGTGGTTTATAGCGCCCTCTACTGGTTGGTTATAAATTTGACGGGAAACCGGAAGTTCTCCACAGTCTGTCTAGCTTTCTGCTGTGGTAAGTCATACAGTCTGGTTATCTCACAAGAGTATCATAAAGTAAGATACAAAGCTAATGTGAAATTTATCGTAATATACACAGTTTATTGTAATATACACAGTTATGCATCAACATTGTGTTGATACATAACCGTTGATACATGTTTGGTTTTATATGAGTTGCTCATGAGATAAAAAATTTGTAAATGCTACTTTCTCTATAGAGCTTGGGCACTGACGTCACGACGAATGCGACGCCACCAAACATGGCGTAAAACACCACACGAAGAACAAACATGGACCGCGAGAAACAGAAGATAAAGATTCGTTACCGCGACAAACTGAACAAAGAAGCGAAGCAGCGCTATCTTGTTAAAATTGATTCAGTTGGGCTAGATCCAGATGAGCACAGGCAGTGGACCGGTGATTTCAACGAGCTACCGCAGCTCCCGACATGAGCTACCTTGTGTGCGGTCTGAGTGCCTACACATGTGAGCAGTTCAGGAATTATAAATCTCTGGAAAGTCATCTTCAGTTCACAAATGGATGGGTGCAGGACCTGCAGATTTCTCAAGTCAACGACCAAAAAACTGTTGTTCTCACGAAGGTAGGTGAACACACAGGGACGTTGACATGTCGCAGCTGCTGCCATTTTCTTCTCAAACTGCTGTGATGAGTTTTTAATTTTTGTCGATACGTTTTGAGACAATTTTTAGAAAAACGGATCAAAGTAAATCACCCCGAGTTTTTCTAGTGACCCCTTAAAAAGATAAGCTGCCATGAAGAACATTATTTTATCTGCCCTTGTTCCAACATTGATAATGATTTGGTTGAGGAGGTTTGTTTACAAAACAGATGTCCACAAGGTTTTTAAATTGTTCTAATGGGTTCTAACCCACCCATCTGCACATCCATCCACACATCCATCCATCCATCCACACATTCATCCATCCAGCCATCCATCCACACATTCATACATCCACACATTCATCCATCCAGCCATCCATCCATCCACACATTCATCAATCCATCCACACATTCATCCATCCAGCCATCCATCCACACATTCATACATCCACACATTCATACATCCAGCCATCCATCCATCCACACATTCATACATCCATCCAGCCATCCACACATTCATCCATCCACACATCCATCCATCCATCCATCCATCCACACATCCATCCATCCACACATTCATACATCCAGCCATCCATCCATCCACACATTCATCCATCCATCCAGCCATCCACACATTCATCCATCCAATGTAATATTAATTTATACCTTTTCTGCTACTTTAGAACAGGCTATTTACCATAAGTTTTATTAGGTTTTTAGAATATACTGTATTTGTAACCTAACCTATGGAAAAAGTAGTGATGTGAAGGTAATGGATTTTACAATTTTATGTTGATTAATGTAGCAGAAATTTTCTATTTTTCCCCCTAGGTTCTGCACTCTCAGCGCCTGAATGAAGCACCACTCCAACCATGGGTGATTCTACGTTCCACGGGACAAGTAGACTGTGCACAGTCTAATGCCTCTGCTGTTATGTCCTCCAGTGTCACCAGACCAGCTCTGTCTGCTGTGCGCAATGTGTGCTACCCCAGAAAAACAACAAGCACAGCTGCCATGAAATGGGGGGTCGATCATGAAGAGCAAGCAAGGGAAACGTATGTCAAACTGTCAGCATCGCAGCATGACAACTTCAACCTAGAAAAATGGATTTATAATAAATCCAGAATTTCCAGAGGTTGGTGCATCTCCAGATGGCATCATCCACTGCTCATGTTGTGAGAAAGGATGTCTGGAAATAAAATGCCCATTTAAGCACCGCGACAACTTCATCATGCAGGCCTGTGCAGATGACAGCAACTTTTGTCTTTATCAAAGTGATGGGAAATTAAACTTGAAGCTAACACACAAATACTACAGGCAGGTACAAATGCAGATGTTTGTGACCAAGTCAGCTTTTTGTGACTTTGTGGTGTGGTCACAGAAAGACTGTGTTGTTGTACGAGTATTTCCCGATGTGACCTTCTGGACCACCCTTTTGACAAAATCACAGGAGTTTTTTTTGAAGGTGTGTTTACCAGAACTTGTAGCATGTCACTATACCAGAGCGGCCGCCTCTACAACCTGTGATAATCCTTTATCAGAGCAACACTCATCTGGTCCAAAACGGAAAAAACAGAAAATAGCAAAAAAACGTTTGTGGTGCCTTTGCAAAGGTCCTGAGGAGAAGGATGACATGGTGGCCTGTGACAATGAGAACTGCAAAATCCAGTGGTTCCACTTGACATGCGTGGGGCTCACTCAGGCACCGTCGGAGACTGAGCCGTGGTTATGTGCCACATGCACAAAAATGTCTTGCTGAATCAGTTGTCACTGACAGCTAATTTCCTAGCTAGGTGCAGCATATGGAGGGAGGGATATGTTGAAGAATGAGGAAGTGGCAGCTAAGCACTGCTTTCAAAGTCAAAAGTCAAAGTCAACTTTATTGTCAGATCTGCAATATGTACAGTACAGGACATACACAGGACCGAAATTGCGTTTCTCTCAGTCCCTCGGTGCAACAGTAAACATCTAAACATTGAAACACTGAAACATATAATAATAGACATAAGCATAAAATAGTAAAACTAACACTGTCCTGAGTTTTTTGCATAGTGGTATAAGAGTATGAAAATTTACACCAACTCTAAAACTAAAACATTAAACATTTAATGAACATAATATTGTCCTGAGTTTTTGCATACTAGTATAAAAAAGAGTATAAAAAGTATAACTAAAATAAACTAAAGGTTTCTAGCATTGACATTTGCAAAGTGGCAAAGCAGCGTATGAGTCAATGTACACAGTATATGTATGAGGTAGTAGTTGATGTTGTTATAGAGGCAAAAAGTGGCATATGCAGTAAGGCACATTGGGCATCCCTAAATAAGACCGTTCAGAGCACACTGTATATGTACCAGCAGTGGTGTAGATATTAGAGTAGTGTAAATAAATGTAAACAGTAGTAATTACATGTAAGCAGTAGTAATAAAAGTAAACAGTATTAATAAATGTAAACAGAGAATGTAAACAGTATTATGATTATAGGCAGTGATGTAATACAGACATTAGTGCAAGTATGAGAAGTAGTGCAAACTGTATGAGCACATGACCGAGAGTTTAGTGAAAACCCGTTTGATGACACAGAGTCTAGTGTTAAAAACTTTGTGTTGAGTGATAATGTGTGAGAAAGTTTTAGTGTTAAGGCAGTTCAAATGGGAGGGGGGGCAGAGCAGGCAGAGTGTTTAGCATTCTGACTGCCTGATGAACAGAGCTGTCTCTCAGTCTGCTGGTTCGAGCCTGGAGACTCCTCAGTCTCCTCCCTGATGGCAGCAGTCTGAAGCAGCTGTGTAGTGGGTGTGTGGGATCACCTGCCATGCGGTGGGCTTTCCGAGTGAGGCGTTTGCTGTGTAAGTCCTGCAGTGAGGGCAAGGAGGTGCCCACGATCTTCTCAGCTGCTCTCACAATGCGCTGGAGGCTCTTGCGGCAGGATGCAGTACATGCACCAAACCACACAGTGATGCAGCTGGTCAGGACACTTTCTATGGCACCTCTGTAGAAGGTGCTCATGATGGGGGTTGAAGCTCCAGCCCTTTTCAGCTTGCGGAGAAAGTAGAGACGCTGGTGAGCCTTCTTTGCCAGTGCTGCAGTGTTCCTGCTCCAGGACAGGTCCTTTGAGACGTGCACTCCCAGGAACTTGGTGCTGTCTACTCTCTCCACTGCGGTGCTGTTGATGGTCAGAGGGGATGTTGGGCATCCCTCTTCCTGAAGTCCACAACAATCTCCTTTGTCTTCTCCACGTTGAGAGTGAGATTGTTGTGTCCGCACCACAAGGCCAGGCGGCTCACCTCGTTCCTGTAGTCCGTCTCATCGTCTCATCAAGACGGTGTTGCTAAATAATGAAGAAGAAAAAAACCCAGCTCTAACACACAGACAGTTGTACTCTAACATTGTTCTGACATAGTTTCACAAAATGATTTATGTAGAATATTTTGTTTACCGGCCAAAAGGACGACGTCTTCCAGAGCAGATCCTTCCGAGCAGTCAGAGAGCGATGGAGCTGCTGTGAGCTTCTCCGATGAGATAAATCCTTCACGTTTACTTTTTTTTTTGATTAAGTGAAACCTGCGCGTTGCCCAAACGTCTACCCGACTGGAACACCTACTGACCCAACACGAAGTAACCATTGCAATTAATTAGAAATTAACAAAAAAAACAACGTGAAAAATGGACATCCACTAGACTGCGCTCTAACTGCTGCTCTGCCTTCCTGTGGGAGGGTCAAACAGGACAATCCACAGATTAACGTCACATGGGAACTATGTATTCAAAGTTTACATTAGTCATTTGTGCAATGAAGAGCTGAGATATAAAGGCTCAAGTATAGCTCGGCGTTCGATCGAACGGCGCTCTACGCGCGCGTTCACCAGCACAGCTTTGCGTTCGTTCTTGCGTTAATGCTCACGTTTTCACTCCAAATTCTTGACATAATTTGAGCAGCAGCAGGGCGGAGCGTTTACCTACGGGACAAATTGAGGTCGTTGATTGGTCATTTGCTGACACGCCTACTGAATTGATTGACAGGTCGGGTGGGGGAAAAAAGCACGAGCCAGCAGCTTCAGCGCAGCGGTGTTTCTGTGTTTATACGTTAATAAAAAAGTTCTAAAATATAAAATAAAAACAGGGAGCGCTGGTCCTGTAGCCCACAGCCCACCAGGAAATCTGCAGAACCTCGCGCAGCCATGTAGGACCCGAGTTTAATTCGCTCGTGACAAATTCATTCATTTCTCATCATTTCAGTCATGGAGTCAGCGGAGGAGGAAGCGATCACTTGACTTTTGGCAAAAAAACAAAACAAAAGGCCAGATCAGGGATGAAGAAGAGGAATTTAATACATTTGTGTCACATACAAAACAGTCCGGCGCCGGGCAGTTTATTGTGAGACAACGCGCTCGCGTACGTAAAATTTGAGCTTTGCGCATAGGTGCCCTGCGGGGCTACGCCTGTGCCTCTGTGTACATACGGCGTAGAGCGTCGTTTGGCCGAACGACGAGCTATACTGGGGTCTTAAGGAGGAACCGGAAGTAGGAGGAGACTGAATCTGGTCTAAAGAATAAATATAACATTCAAACAAGGTGTTCTCCATTTCCACATTTGGTTTTAAAAATCAGTGTCTTATAATAATAATAATGTAATAATGTCCTTTTCTGTCATCTGTGTATGTTTCCCATACACAGACGAAATTCGTCTCTGCATTTAACCCAACCACCACCAGGTGGTGCAGTGAGCAGCCATAGAAAGCGCCCGGGGAGCTGGAGAATTAGGTGTGCACTCATAGACACCCCAAGGTGTGTAGTGGCCGGGGCGCGAACCCGCGTCCTTCGGGTCCCAAGTCGGAAGCCCTGCCACTACACCATCTTGGCCCCCATCCCTTGCTTCAATCAAATTACTTGCTAGAAATTACCTCTCAAGGCATCTCTCATTCACACGGTCTTCCTTCAGCCTCAATTGTTTTCTGCCTGAAAGGTTCTGGGCAGCTGCTCCTCATTTCACTCATTTGAGTTTAGCCTAACTGAAAAAAAAAGAATCATGTGGCAGAACAACTCACCCCAGTGATCAACTACAAGTTAAAATATAGTTAAATGTAACGTACCACTTACACACAAAAAAAAAAAAAATGTCCAGATGACCTGACTGAAAGTAATTTGTGAATGTCACCTTAATTTGCTCTTGGATTAAAATAATGTATTAGTACTTTGCAGCATAAAAAAGTAATGAGTAGCAAAAACAAAAGTACAAGTATAAACTTTTGAATTAATGTATAAGTCTTATTGTACTTATTCTTAGACTTCTTTTATACTTTTGAGTATAATCCAACTTCAAGTACACAGCCTTATTTTAAAGTATAAAATGAGTATACTCTTAGTACACTTAAATAAACTTATTTTAAGTATATCTCAGATAAGTACCTAAAAGATATACTTCAAGTCACAGCCTTATTTTAAAGTATAAAATAAGTATACTCTTAGCACACTTAAATAAACTTCTTTTTAGTATATCTCAGATACGTACTTAAAAAGTATACTTCAAGTCAGATAAGTACCTAAAAAGTATACTTGAAGTATACTTTAATATACTACTTTTTGCTAAGGGATACCATTTTATTTATAAAGCACTTTCAACAGGAACAAGTCCACACCAAAGTGCTGAACAAACAAACACGTAACGGGCAACACAGACAATGAAGTACAACACGAAAAACATAAAAACATTGCAGATCATAAGTAAAACGATCAAATATAAATCAGCTGGCATTGAAAGCAATGGAGTAGTAGTGAGTTTTTAACCGGGATTTGAAAACTGAGAGGGAGGGGGCCTGTTTGATGAGCAGCGGTAACTCGTTCCAGAGTCTTGGGCCTGCTACAGAGAACGCCCTGTCACCCCTGCGCTTAAGGCGAGTTTCTGGAACTCTTAAGAGTACCCGGTCCTCTGACCTCAAAGCACGTGGAGGGACATATGGGTGTATCAGATCCGAGAGATAGGCGGGGGCGAGACTGTTCAGCGATTTGTAGACATACATGAGAATTTTGAATTGGATTCGAAGATGAACCGGTAGCCAGTGCAGGGAGGCCAAGACTGGTGTAATGTGCTCTCTTTTGCGTGTGCTGGTTAAAAATCGGGCAGCTGCGTTCTGAACCAGTTGTAATCGTGCAATGGTGGCTTGACTGACGCCAAGCAGAAGTGAATTGCAGTAATCAAGCCTAGATGTAATGAATGCGTGAATCACTGTCTCCAGGTTGTTTTTTGATAATATGGGCTTCAGCTTAGACAGACGCCTCAGCTGGAAAAAACAGGATTTGACGATCATGTTTACATGACTGTTGAGTTTCATGGAAGGATCCATTATCACTCCCAGATTTGTGACTTTTTGTTTTTCGGACAGGGGTAGAGCAGACAGGTCAATGCAGTGGTTTGAGGTTGTGTCATTGGGAAGGAACAATATGGCTTCAGACTTCTTATCGTTGAAGCTTAAGAAATTTAAAGCCATCCAGTCCCTGATGTCAGCCAGGCAGTCGAGCAGAGGTTGAATAGAGCCTGTACCATTTTGTCTTAGGGGGAAGTAAATTTGACAGTCATCAGCGTAGAAGTGGAAGGGTATATTGTGTTTCCGGAAAATAGCACCGAGTGGCAGCAGGTATAAGGAGAACAAGAGAGGACCCAGGATGGACCCCTGCGGAACCCCCCATTTAAGAGCCGCCACTGCAGAAGTAAAATCATTGATGGACACACAAAAAGACCTGTCAGAGAGGTAGGATCTGAACCAGTTTAGGGCTGATCCTGAGATGCCCACCCACTGCTCCAACCTAGCAATGAGGATCTCATGGTCGATGGTGTCGAAAGCGGATGTGAGGTCCAATAGGACAAGCAGCACAGAGTCACCAGTGTCTGTGGATAGGAAGATGTCGTTAAAAACCTTCAGTAGGGCAGTCTCAGTGCTGTGGAGGGATTTGAAGCCAGATTGGAATAGCTCGGGGATAGCGTGATCCTCCAGGAAGCACTTTAGCTGGGACTCAACTATTTTCTCTAGAAGTTTAGATACAAATGGGAGTCTGGAGACAGGCCTGAAGTTGGATAATACTGACGGGTCGAGGTTTGGTTTTTTCAGGAGGGGTTGAACAGCAGCATGTTTTAATGATTTTGGCACCACACCCGAGGATAGACTGCTATTTACAATCGAGAGAATGGAGGGACCTAGAGTGTGAAAAACCTCCTTTAGAAGCCGAGGGGGGACCACATCGAAGGGGGAGCCAGATGGTTTCAGGCTGCACATGACCTGCTCTAGAGAGGACAGAGAGACTGGTTCAAAATGTTCAAACACAGCAACAGATTGAGGTGGGATGGATGGATCGTGAGATGGAGGAGAAATGAGAGCCCTGGTGGTTGCGATTTTATCTAAAAAGAAATGTTGGAAGTTCTCGCACAGATCAGTCGAGGCTTCCAGGGGTGATTGTTCGGTGAGGTGGAGAACAGAGGAGGTGGCGATGTGGTTGATATTAACAATGCATCAAATGGATGGCTTGTTCTTTTTTTTTATTATTATTTATTTATTAGTGCAATGTTCACCATTTATTTGTCAGTATCTCCTCTCTTAATTTTATTTTCAGTAACACACTTGCAGCTCCAACTGTGGAACTGTATGCAAAAGGTTTGTGTGACACACATGGCCATGTTCTCAATACAGCTGCATGGCAATATCCCACTCATGGCCTTACAGTTTGCACTACAGCCACAGATATTGATGAACTGCTTAAAAGACCAGAACAAAAAAAGAAAACAAAAAAGCTGGGTTATTCTTCACTGGATGTGACAGTTTTGTCCTTAAGGTTCCTGAGTGATACGTTTTTGAATGGTTGATATTTGAGTTTTTTTTCCTAGTCACAGGAAATGTTATGTCTGTCGTATCTTTTAAATCACCATTTCAGATGAAAGAGGTGTGCTCTGCAGCTCATACAGTCTGCACAGTCATAAAAATCTGGATTCCACATAATATCTGTTGAAGGAGCTTGCAGCCTTAAATGGACAGATGACACAATTTAAGTCAATAGCATAGAAAACATAGAACACATAAAGTAGTGTTTCTAGCTGAAGAGTGATGAAACCAGAATAAAGCAAACCATACATTAAAAAACACCAGTAAAGCGCTGCAGCTGTTGTGGCTGATGGTGACGTGCAACAAAGAAAGCAAAGGTTGGCGTGCTTAAAATCACAATTACATTAATGTCTTGCCAACATTTGGGAGATACCCAGGCACTTTATGCACTAAAAAATGAGTTATTCGAAGTCTTGCATTGACGAGCATATCTAAATC
>JBBPBX010001780.1:62810-73604 GCA_038048925.1 Garcialebias charrua | reverse complement strand
TTTATATTTCCAAAATTGAACTATTTACAATTTCAATAGGTTCATGTAATTGTTTGTTTGTTTTTACCTGTTCTATCTTGTATCACTTCTCTATATTGTGGGGGAAAAGCAGCAGATTACAGATAATCCATTTAATCTAGAAAACACGTAGATTGCAATAAATTACAATAAATATGGTTCTGTGGTTTCCCATAAACCTCTCTGAAATGCCTGGAGTGGATGGTGATTAACCTATGATTCCTTGTCTAAAAGCTTTAGCAGCAGACAACATCTTAGAGAACTGTTCAAATCTATGTCTGGGTAATTGATGTATGGAGGAAAGAACGGGCTCCCAGACTCTCCATTCAGCATCATCTCCTCAATGCTCTGTTGAGGTCATTTAGCATTTATTTGCTCGGCCTGATGCAGTTATGGCTCCTCTATGCTTAATGGGCCAAAGTAAAGGCACAACTCACAATGTACATGAAAAAAAGGTGTTAAAATCATGTAACATTCCAAAAGAACGTTTTTGAAAACGGATTAGCACGTTTTTATTTAGATAACAGATTTGTTTTGCATGCTAGTAATCGTCACTGAGGTCTTAATAATAAATGTCTGTGAGGTTAAAAAACCTGCATCAGGAATATATATGACCTTCAGTATTCAGCCTCACAGGAAAACACATCAGACTCCCACTTCATTTGTTAAACATCACATTTCTGAACTCAAATACTTTCTGTTCCTCGTCTGTGGGTCGTCTGTGGATAGTTGTTAATGATTCCTTTAATGGGGACAGCGTTGTTTCCAGTTGAACAGGCCCAGGCTACAAAACCACTCTACCACAGACACAAACACTGAAGAATAAAGGATAATGACTGGATAAATAGAACTGGGGTTGACCGAATGTCCAACTACCGTTATGTTAAAATATGAAAACACATCCCCAGCTCCAACCAGTGAATTAATTCAATAAATCTCTCAGCAAGCAAACATTCATTGGCTAGCTACAGCTGTTTACATGTTGGAGTCAACTCATGTCAGGATGATAGTCACAACTAACTGACATTAGCCAACACACACACACACGCGCGCGCGCACACACACACACACACACACAGTATTCCACCTTTTTATATAGGTTAGCCTCACTGAGTCACGAGGATTCATTTACAAGAGAGACCTGTTTTAAACAAAGAACACAGATGAGGTACAGACAACAGTAGACAATCATGTAAAAAAAAGCACATACAATGGAAAAAGTAAATAGAATAAATGGAATAAAAATGAGAGCAGCACGGTGGCGCATCTGGTAGAGCTGCTGCCTCTCAGCAAGAAGGTTGCGATTCAAATTTCAGTCCGATGGCCTTTCTGGGTGGAGTTTGCATGTTCTCTCCGTGCATGCGTGGGTTTTCTCTGGGTACTCCAGTTTCCTCCCACAGACAAAAAAGATGCTTGTTAGGTTGAATGGTAACTCTAAATTGTTCCTAGGTGTGAGAGAGAGAGTGAATGTGTGTTTGTCTTGTTTGTCTCTATATGTCCCTGTGATGAACTGGAGACCCGTCTAGGGTGTACCCTGCCCGTCGCAAAGTGATCGCTGGACATGGACACCAGCAACCCCCGTGACCCAAAATGGAAGCAGAGAGTAAAATATAATGGATGGATGGAAAGAAAAATGAAACAAAAACAGCTACATCATAAAGCAATGTAAAATATTATAAACAGGAACATGTCTGCGTTGGTTTTCACCATGAACTTAAGATAAGATAAGATAAGATGCCTTTATTAATCCCACAGTGGGGAAATTTACATTGTCACAGCAGCATAGAGGACAGGGACCAGTTCAGAAAAATGTTAAAAAATCTCTATATACATAAATAATACAAATTAGTACAAAAAAACACTGAAACAGTATAAAACAAAATATAGCTACTAAGAGCTACTAAGAGCAGCGCGTGTTGTACAGTCTGATGGCGGCCGGAAGGAAAGACCTACGGTATCTTTCCTTCACGCACTTAGGGTGCCGCAGCCTGGCACTAAAGGAGCTGCTCAGGGCTGTCAGAGTGTCATGCATGGGGTGGGACGGGAACACCAGCATGCGCTGAAGCTTGGTCCTCATTCTCCTGTCAGCCACCACCTCCACTGGGTCAACATGACACCCAAGGACAGAGCTGGATTTCTTGAGGATCTTGTTCAGTCTCTTCCTGTCAGCAGTAGAGATGCTGCTACCCCAACAGACCACTCCATAGAAGATGGCTGATGCCACCACAGCATCAAAGAAGGTCCTGAGAAGAGTCCCCTGCACACCGAAGGACCTGAGTCTCCTCAGTAGATGCAGTCTGCTCAGTCCTTTCTTATAGAGGGCAGCAGTGTGGTCAGTCCAGTCCAGCTTGTTGTTAAGATGAACACCCAGGTACTTGTAGGACCTCACAATCTCAATGTCCATTCCCTGAATGTTCACTGGCACAGCAGGAGACCGTTTGGACCTGCGAAAGTCCACCACAAGTTCTTTTGTTTTTCCGGTGTTGATCTGCAGACAGTTCCTCTGGCACCACTCCACAAAGTTCTTAGTCAGTTCTCTGTACTCCCCATCATCTCCATCTTTGATGAGACCGACGATAGCAGAGTCATCTGAGAACTTCTGCAGGTGACAGCTGGCAGAGCTGTACTGAAAGTCAGCGGTGTAGAGGGTGAAGAGGAAGGGGGCAAGGACTGTTCCTTGTGGAGCCCCCACGCTGCAGACAACCGTGTCTGACTGACAACCCTGGATCCTCACATACTGTGGTCTTTTTGTGAGGTAATCCAGGATCCAGGTGATGAGCTGATGGTCCAAACCTGCGTTCTCCAGCTTATCTTTCAATATCACTGGTTGGATGGTATTGAAAGCACTAGAGAAATCAAAAAACATGATTCTCACTGTGCTCCCAGCAGTCTCCAGATGAGAAAGAGAGCTGTGAAGGAGGTAGATAATGGCATCCTCCACTCCAATGCCAGATTGGTAGGCAAACTGTAGTGGGTCCATAGATGGGCTCACCAGGGGGCGGAGGTGGGAAAGAATCAGCCTCTCCAAGGTCTTCATCAGGTGAGATGTCAATGCCACCGGCCTGTAGCTGTTGAGGTCTTTTGGATGTGGGGTCTTCGGGACTGGTACCACGCAAGATGTCTTCCACAGCTGTGGGACTTTCCCTAATCTCAAGCTGAGATTAAATATATACCCAGTCACATCACACAGCTCATCTGCACAGGTCCTGAGAAGTCTTGAGCTGATGCCATCTGGACCTGCAGCCTTCCTGGTCTTTATCCTCCTGAGCTCATTTCTCACCTGGGGTGCTGTAAATGTCAGGCTGGATTGGGGGGGCGGGGTGGTTGTGCTGGAATGTACGTCAGCAGGAGACATGTTTGGAGGTGAGTTCTTATTGAGAGGAAGCGGGGTGAATGTGGGAGAGGTTAGAGGAAAGTGTGTCGGTCTTGTCGGACAGGGAGGCGTCAGCAGTGGTGCCTGTGTAGTGGGAGGAGCAGGAGAGTTATCAAACCTATTGAAAAATAGATTGAGTTCATTCACCCACTTCTGGTTCCCACACTCCTGGGAGACAGGCTTTTTATGGCCAGAAATAGATTTAAGGCTATTCCAGACTCCTCTAGCATTATTCTGCTTTAGCTGGACCTCCATTTTCTCTCTGTAGTGTTCTTTGCCCTCTCGGATTTTTCTCCTCAGCTCTCTCTGCACGGCTTTCATCTCCTCTTTGTTACCTGACCTAAAAGCTCTCTTCTTCTCCTTCAAAAGAGCCTTTATACCAGGATTAATCCAGGGCTTGTGGTTGGAAAAACACCGAACAGTCTTTGTGGGTACAGTGTTCTCCACACAGAAATTAACATAATCTGTTATGAAATATGTGAGTCCATCAATATCTTCCCCATAAGGATCACACATTTCCTCCCACAAAGTTGTACTGAAACAGTCTTTCAAAGCCTCCTCAGCCTCTGCAGTCCATTTCTTCACTGTGCGGGTGGTGGCTGGTTCTCTGTGTACGAGTGGTTTGTACACAGGCAAAAGATGAACCAGATTATGATCAGATCTTCCCAGGGGAGGAAGAGATAATGAGTTATATGCCTCCTTGATATTGGCAAAAAACAGATCCAATATTTTATTTTCTCTGGTGTGGCAGGTGACATACTGGGTGAAGATAGACAACGTTGAGGATGGAGAAGAATGGTTAAAATCCCCAGAGATCAGAAGGAGGGCCTGTGGGTGCTGGGTCTGTATTCTGCTCACAGCTGAGTGTAGGACGTCACAGGCAGCGTCAGCGTTAGCAGAGGGGGGGACGTACGCAGCTATCGCGATAACATGCGAGAATTCCCGTGGTAGATAGTAAGGTCTCATGCTAACTGCTAACAGTTCAATGTCTTTACAGCAAATTTGCTCTTTAACAGTGATGTGCCCAGAATTACACCATCTATTATTCACAAATATCGCCAGTCCTCCTCCTTTTCTCTTACCGCTCTCCGCTGTCCGGTCCGACCGTATGAGATGAAAGCCCTCCAGAGAGACGAGCGTGTCTGTAGTTAGCGGAGTTAGCCATGTCTCCGTAAACAACATGATGCTACACTCACGGAACTCCCTCTGGTGTCGAGTCAGCGCCGATAACTCATCCATCTTATTAGGAAGAGATCTCACGTTTCCCATAATGACAGAGGGAAAGACGGGTTTGTAGCGTCTCCTTCTTGCACGACGCTGCACCCCCGCGCGCGTCCCCCGTCGCTTCCTCCGCAGCTCGCCAGGTATCCGGGGTCGCTCCTCAGGCAGCACCGCGGTGCTCCTCAGTGCTAACAGCTGTTCCCTGGTGTAAACACGGAAGTCCTGCATGCTGCTCGCTGGAACCAAACTCGCGTGTGCAAAAAGCGAAAAAAAGAAAATAAAAAATAGAGCAAGCTTCGCAAGTTTAGCGTCCATGGTGAACGGACAGTATAAAAAATACTTAGAATTAAAAGTATTATATAAAAAAAGAGGAAAAAAGAGAGAAGAAAGCTCACAATGAGCAGGAGCTGCTGTAACAGGCTGCCACCCGCGCGGCGCCACAAGTAGATGATTTAACTTAACAGATGTCTAAAATTCCTTAGAGAGGTCAACGTAAAAAACTTTAGATCTTTTTTTAAGGTGTTCCAGGAAACAGGAGCGGAGTAGGAGAAGGCCCTTTTGCCAAGTTCAGTCCTCACTGAGGGTACACTGCATGTAATAATGTCCTGAGAGTGCACACTGTAGCTGCACTCACACAGTGACATATAGGAGGAGATATATTAAGGCAACATACCAAGAAGTGATTTAAAGATGAAAATGTACCAGTGCGAGAGTCGGTGAGGTTTATGATGACCAGTTAACCAGTGAATACAGGGTGCAGTGGTGGGCACGGTAGTTACAGCCAGTTATGAATCTAATGGTGTGCTCACACCAAGCAGCGTTTTGACCTCCAAAGCTTCCAGCTTCCATGTAAAGTCAATGGTGGACGCACTTCCAGGCACCTCCTGGCGTCTGGCGTCAGGTCGCGTGCGTGTTGAGCGTGCTGAGGAGCGTTTTTTCGTGCACGTGAACCGGCTTCCACCTCCAAACCGAGCATTCAACATGTTGAAGATTTCGCGGTTCAAACTTTCAAACGCCGCTCAACTCCACCTGATTGGTTGGTGTGTCAACCAATCAGGGAGAGTCGGGGGGCAGAAGAGAGGGGGCAGTGGGAGAGTCCCTATGTGACGCGGAAACGAGGGTGCGCGCGCACTATGTGACGTATTGTTTGTCGGAAAAAAAAGAAAAGACTCGCGAGCTCGTGGACTATGGAAGAGAAACTCATTGTAGCTGTGTGTTCGCGACAATTCCTTCACGACCAGTCAAGTCTGCTCGACAGAGACGGAAATAAAAGGCTCCTCGCCTGGCGGAGTGCACTCTGTATACCGGTAAGCTCCTCCCACACCCCGTCGCCACAGCAACGAAGCCGCCGCAACACTACAGTTTGGACAACACTGGGCAGCGCGTCCACTTCCGTGCGTGAGGAGCATTTTCGGAGGTCAAAACGCTGCTGGTGTGAGCACACCATTAGTGCGCCATGATAGGCAGCGTCCAACATCTGCAGGGTGCTTGTAGGGACATTCAGGTAAATAATGTCACAGTAGTCAGTGGAGGGGAGGAATATAGCAGTTACAAGGTGTTTCCTACATTCAGAGTGATTGAGACAGGATCTATTTCTAAAAAAGAAACCCAGTTTTACTTTCAGTTTCTTTACATAGTTTTTTACATGAAGCTTAAAGATGTGAATCGACCAAGATACCCAAATATTTATAAGAATCGACAAACTCATTAGTAACACCATTCAAAGATAAAATTGAAGGAAGGGCTGCGAGAATTGGACTTCCTGTTTAAAAACAAAATCCCGTTGGTTTTATCAGCATTTAGCACACATTTGAAACAGAACAAATGTGACTGGAAGATGTCGAAAGCAAACTGTAAAAGCTGGAAAACCTTAGCAACTTTTGGCTCGACAATAAACTCTCTGTCATCAGCATAAAAATGTAAGGATGCATCAGGAATGATTCGACCTACAAAATACATTACTTGGGTAAATTGTGAATAGGGTGGGTCTTAAGACTGAAACTTGTGGACCTTGTGGTTCAGTTAATTGTAGAGATATTACGATAATGCTGATCCAGGTGGGTGAGAGCAGTGTGGACCATTTCTTCCGTGGTCCACACTGCTCTCACCCACCTGGATCAGAAAGACTCATACGTGCGTCTGCTCTTTGTGGACTTCACATCTGCCTTCAACACCATGATCCCCCAAACTCTGATAGACAAACTATCTACACTTGGACTAAGCCCCTCTATTTGTAACTGGGTACTAGACTTCTTAACAGACAGACCACAGTCCGTGAAGATCCACAACTTCTCCTCCTCCACCATAACCCTTAGCACTGGCTCTCCTCAGGGATGTGTGCTGAGCCCCCTTCTGTTCACTCTGCTCACATATGATTGTACAGCCACACTTCCAGGCTGTCATATTGTTAAGTTTGCAGATGATACAGCGGTGGTGGGATGCATTACAAACAATGATGAGTCCAGCTACAGACAGGAGGTGGAACACCTGGAGAGCTGGTGCAAAGAGAACAATCTTCACATGAATGTGAAGAAGACAAAGGAGATGATTGTGGACTTCAGAAGGAACAAACACAACCATGCCCCACTGAAAATAGGTGGGTCTGCAGTGGAAGTGGTCTCCAGCTACAAATACTTGGGTGTACACATGAATGATAACCTCAGCTGGAGCAACAACACCACCAGCCTGATCAAGAAAGGTCATCAGAGACTCTACTTCCTCAGACGGCTGAGACGAGCTGGTCTGAGCAGCCCAGTCCTCACCTCCTTCTACAGGTGTGCAGTGGAGAGCATCCTGTGCTCCAGCATCAACGTGTGGCATGGAGGCTGCACAGTTGAAGAGAGGAAAGCTCTGCAGAGAGTGGTGAAGGCTGCACAGAAGTCTGTTGGAGTCAGTCTCCCCACCATCACAGACATTTACACCTCCAGATGCAGGAAAAGAGCCACCTGCATCATGAAAGACCTCACTCATCCAGCACACTCACTCTTTGCCCCACTCCCCTCAGGACGGAGGTTGAGGAGCATCAAGTGTAGAACCACTAGACTGAGGAACAGCTTCTACCCTGAGGCTGTTAGACTCATGAATAAATAAAAATAAAATAAAAAATAAACACTGCAAAATATCACATCATACTGATGCTGATCTGTTTTCTTGTTGCTGTATTCATCTGTGTTCATCTGTGACCATCTGCTCATACAAACTCATGTTCGTGCTGCTGTTTATTCCCACTATATTAGGCTTAGTGTATTACTAGTTGATGCTTTTCTTAGTTAGTTCTAGATGTTATTACTGTTTTTCTCTTTCATTTGTTGTTGGATGTAACTGGGACCTCGTGTACATAATCTCGTTTTCATCTCATGTACCACATGCGGTGCAAATGACAATAAAGACTCTCTGACTCTGACTCTGACTCTCTGATAATACTCAGTAGTAGCTGAGAGTCATTCTCAACATATAATCTGAGCTCTAGACATTGCCCAACAACCATCCATCCATTTTATTCATCTACCTTTTTTCCTCGGTCTGGGTCATGAGGAATGGGTGCCTATCTCCAGTGGACATTGCGTGAAAGGTAGGAACCATCCCGGTCAGGTCTCCGGTCCATCACAGGGAGATAAACAAGACAACCATTCACATGCTCACTCACAACTAAGGACAATTTTAGATTTACCAAATAACCTAGTATGCACGTTATAGTCTCTCAAAGGACAAACTAAAAAACCTGGAGTACCCAAAGAACAATCAAACATGCACAAAGAAAAGATACAATCTCCACACAGACAGGGAGGAAAACCTGCAAACCTCTTGCTGAGAGGCAACATCACTATAACCACTGCTACCGTGCCACTAGTTTGTAAACAGGTTTAATCACCAGTGGCATGAGACGTTTATTTATTTAGACCCACACTCTACACAAAAAAAGTTCAGTATTTTATCTTGTTCAGCTTCTACATATAATAAAGTAAAATAAACAGTCTTACAAATCAACAACTTCAAATTGAAAGCAGAAAACAAGTGCACACAAATAACTAATTCATGGAAATGCTTTTTAAAGTAAGAAACTGAAACATGATGTCTATATTTAACCTCAAATAATTTAAGCCGCAGAAAGCAGCGGTGAATAAAAACATTTAAATGTGAAATAACATAAAGCAGAGCTTCTGTTAAAAGCAAGAGGTGTGTTCACCAGCACCCCCACCCCCGTTCGTCCTCTCGTCTAACTGCTAGAGAAGTGTTATCGTGAGGCACCCAGCCTCTGTGATGTATTTATCTCTGGCTCTCTACTCATGACTGATGCTTTTCTATTAGCATGGAGTGAGACGGAGGGAAGATTTTAAATCTCCCAAATCAATGGCACAAGCGGCCCCCACCTGAATAAATCTGCTCACCTTCCCCTTTTCCATGGCTTTCCACTCCCCCCATATCTTACTGAGTACCTGTGGATCATTTCCCGTTCATTCATTCAATTTAATGTCCATCCTCTCTCCGTTCTCTCTATCTATCCTGTTCCGGTCGTTGACATCATCTCTCCTCTTTTTGTCTAGAAACAGGTTTGGTACTCTGCTAAACCCCTGTTTCTTTTTTTCCATTCTTTTTTCCCTTTCTGTGCCACCTAAAAGACACCCACCATCATTAATGCCACATCAAACCACTCTCTCCTTTCATCTGACCTGTTGTGCTTGACTATACGAACAGAAGACTGATGTTTCTGTTGGGGGAGCAGGTAAAGCTGCAAGGAAACACAGCTGTCCCTTTTCTTTTTTTATTATTATTTTTATTTTGAACTTTCTACATTCTGAATCATGTTTTTCTTTTTTCTCTCATTTATTTACATTTTTATGAATGGTAGGGATCAAGACTTTACAAGCGCTAAATCAACCAGAAATGATTCATTTTGAATTATTTGAAAGGACAAAACACCCAGACACAAATGGAGTGGTGTGGTGTCTGCAGTCTAGTGCAACGAGGAATGTCCAGATCTCTGTAATGGAGAAACAAAACAGCATCTCCACAGATGCATTACGCAACACAGGAAAGCTCTTCAGGACAAGACTCAGCTGTTCACCTAGACCTCAAGGATAAGGGACACTCTTTCGAGGACCAAAACGTTCACATTTCGACTGAGAAGACAGATGGTTTGAGAGGGGGTGAAGGCAGCCATTTAAAAAGAGAAAAAACAACTTTAAACAGAGGAGGAGGTCTCAGATTTCAGCTTTCAAAAACCTGTAATGTAGTTTTAGGCCTGATTCCCAGTCAGTTTCATACCAATCAAGAGCTTCATTCATGTGTGTCCAGAGTGGCCCTATGAGTCGGACTAAAAAAGACCCTAACTGATGGGGATTTTAAACCCCTGTTACCTTAATAAAAACCACACAAGATAAACAAGAGAACAGTGTTAAAACAGACAAACAAACTTTGCAAAGGGGAAGGCTTTTTAATGTCTTTTGAAACTTAGTTTGGTCTCAAATACATTGTCCAGCACAATTCCGAATTGTACTGGACATGACAAGCTATTTAAACAAGAAGCAGGTGGAGTTTGACAAGCTCTGACGTCTTACAGATAAAACAAACAAGTCGTGGTTCTGATCCTACAAGAACATCTAATCCAAACATTGTCAAGGCTAGAAGACTGTCTTTTCTGTATCAAGGAGAAAAGCAAACAACATGTTTGTACTATCAAATATAAGTGTTTAAAGGGAACAGAGAATATTTGATATAAGTGAGCTGGGTTATAATTATTGGGTCAGAGTAATTAGTTTTAGATGATAAATATTGAACATCTCCATCATCCCATCCTCTTTATCATATATAAACTGATCATTATCAATTATGTGAGTGGTATGGAAAACAACCCCTGAGGCCGAATTTCTAATTAGGGGCAAAAACTCACACCACCGTCCCGTGCCTCCACAGTAACGCCCTGACAACTCAGGATCACCTTTTTAGGATGGTTTGAGAGATTATAAAGTTTTGGAGAACTCTGTTGATTGTCATATTTCATGACTTATTTCAATGCTTGAGAGAAATAAAGATTTGAGGAGAATTTTGTAGTGCTCATTTCATGGCTTATGTCAAAGGAATAATATATTTAGCAGGGATCAGTCTATTTACCCACAAAAACCAAGTTTTTCCAAAGAAATAGAACTTTTGAGAAGAAACATATATATATACATACACATACA
>JBBPBX010001780.1:35936-49511 GCA_038048925.1 Garcialebias charrua | reverse complement strand
TAGGATGCCATCTCATTGACATTGTTTGTTAGAATAACACAGCGCAGGGGAAAGGTCCCGTCTCAGGCATTCCACTGAAGACCCCCCCTCTCTGTGAAGTTGCCTGATGAATTGTCACAAGCTTGTTATTTGCCATTAGTTTCTAGCATTTCTTCCTTCTGCTGGCTAAACTAATTCAATCTTTTTTTAGTGGGGGCGGGGAAGGCGGGAGGTGGGGTACCATAATCTCACTGAATCCCCCAGGAGGTTTGAAGAACTTTTCTACTTTATTTACCCACTATTTATTTTCTTCTGCTATACAGTATGTGCCCTAGTTCATTTTGGCAACATAGTTTCTGTTTTTTGCAACATCTCTTGAAATGATCCCATTTAAAAAAGGTTCAACATAAAGTAATATTTAAAATCTCCTTTGTTTTATTTTTATTTGTTAATCTGTGTGTTGTAGTGTGACCACTGCATCTTCAAATTAAAGATACAACAGGCAGTTTATTTTGACTACTGTACTCTACAGTAAAATCAGATTTAAATCAATATTTAAAAATGTTGAATTTATGGTAAAGTACCAACAGCTGTGGTTGTCAGAATTCAGTGTAAAAACTATGATAACAATATGTCTTTAAACAACGTAAACTAAACTGGAGAAATGACCTGCAAAAATACAGTGTGACTGCTTTTTGTAGACGACCTTGCTGAAAAACTGTTGAATTTAAAAACATGCAGAAATGTAGCTGAAATGAAGAACAGCGTAAATTAGTAGAAGAAAGCAGAAAAAATAAATAGTTGCTGAATTAGGTAAGCAGAAATGAGCACGTATATTTGGAAATTAGCTAAAAAAAAGCTGAAAATAGCAAAAATTGCTTGAAAGTAGTGGAAAAGGTGGGAAAGAAGCTTAAACTATCAGAATTAAGTATAAAGAGCTAAAATTGGTTATTAAAATGGTGGATTAGCTGAAAAAGCAAAAACTAACACAAAAAACCAGCTAAATAGTAGCTACAAATGCAAAATCTATCAGAAAAAGCAAAAATGAGAATAACTAAACACAAAACATGATGAAAGTAGCAAAATGTTACTACAAAGACCTTGAATTTATCAGAAAAACAGTTTAAATTAGCTAAAATGCTAAAATGGTAGCTGGAAAGGTAGAAAAAGTTTAAACTCGCAGAAAAAAAGCAAAAATAAGATGTTTGTCCAATTAGGCTGAAAGAAGCAGAAATGAGCACAAAAAAGTGGAAATTATCTCCAAAAAGCTGAAATTAGTAACAACAAAAAAGCTGAAAAGAAAGCTGAAAGAAGCTGAAATTACCAGAAGGAAGTGGAGAGGGCTTTTTTTTTCTTTGCTGATTTAGCATGAAAAAAGTTTAAATGAGTGCAAAAAAAGTGAAATAACTGAAAAAGCTCAAATTTGCATAAAAACAACTAAATAGCTGAAATAGCAGAAAAATCAGAAAATAGCAGAAAATAGCTGAAAAGCAACATAACAAGCTGAAATTAACAGTAAGAAGTTAGAACAAGCACAAAAATGTAGCAGAAATAATCTGAAAAGAGCCCTAAACAGCTTTTAAAAAACAGCTTTAAAAAACAGCTGAAAGTAGCTGAAAAAAGTTCTAATTTGCACAAAGAAGCTAAAAGAAGCTGAACCGAAACAAATTGTGAAAGGAGCAGGTTGTAAAAGGATCGAAAGATTTGAAGGATGTAAATTTTGTGAATGATTCATTAACATTCACACCATTAATTTCACACGACTTCTTACATGAAAAATGTGAAACCCTTCTTCCTGTCTTCATCATACAGTGCATGTAATATTCATAAAAGGCAGTGATTGTCTCATAAAACCACATTAAATAAAATTCCCATTTCTGTTTTCCTAATAATGTGATCATAAGCTCTACTTCTGTTTGTTAGACATGCACTAAAGGCACAGGAATATGGAAGTGTCCTCCAGTTGATCCACCCTAAAGGGCATCAATCAGTTGTCACATTTTAAAACGTGCGCCCACATCGGAGCAGGGCACCGCCAACAACCACATCCTTTTGATAGCAGTGTGACTAAGAGTTTAATTTGGGAGCAGCCATAACTTCAAAGGGAGATCCGAGTATATTCTTGCGTATTTGCACCCCCAGTGGGGCATATACATTATAGTATAACCATGTCCCAGTCCTCCGCTCGTGCACTAATGCCATCCCGATTGCCTAATTTCTCATGTCAGCAACTTCTTCTGGGGGAGAAAGGAGAGGACAATTATGGGACAATTGAACATGACTCTAATGGGAATCTTCTGTGCAGCAGCAGGCAACCCACAAGCCACCTCACATTAGACTGGCTCTGGTAAAGAAAAATAAGTTTTTTTTAATGCCATGCTTTTCCCCCCCTCCAAAGTTCATCTTCAGGACACATCAGTGAGTGAGATAGGACAGCAGAAAACAGTCACAGAGGGAACACCACCACCCCTAGTTAATTAAAAACATTTAGACAGTCAAAAGCAAACGGATAAATTCATGGGTGGTTAGAGTTGTTTGACAAAGCATGTGGTATTGTGTGTGTGCGTGTGTGTGCGTGTGTGTGCGTGCGTGTGCGTGTGTGTGTCACCCCTTGAATTTTATTTATTTATTCACTGTCATTATCTGAGGTCTTTGTATGAAAAATGCTTAGACTGAAAGCACAGAAAACTTTGTTGAGGCATAAGTGTATTTCATAGTAGATTTGTACCAATTTTTCATTGTCGCATAAGAAAATACCCATCCAATGTCCCTATGCTGTCCCTGTAAAGAATTAAACAACAATGCACATATTATCACATTGTGTATTATTAAAATAGTCACATTTATTATGCATCACCGTTGACCCGTTGCGTTTATTTAATGGTCAAAACAGCTTCATTTCGCCTGGGCAGTGCAGTGCCATCCATCCATCCATCCATCCATCGTGGCCAGAGCTCCAGCATTCCTCCACCTGCACCAGCTGAGTGAAGTGAGAAAGCACAGAAGGACTTGCTGTTGCAGTTCTTCGAAATTTAACACGATTAACACTTAAAAACAAGTATTTGCTTGCTTGATATTGTATCAAAGGTGTGTCTCTGTTTAACTTTTCCCTAATAAATGCACTTTCATGATCAAAACAGCTTAATTTTACCTGGGTGGCACAGAGCCATCCATCGCTGATGCAGTTCTCAGAAATTTGAAGCACTGGTCAAAAATTGCGTTATGAATATGGAAAAAAACAAACTTATATAAGTCGCTTTGGCAAATAAGTCGCAGGACTGACAAATATATGCTAAAAACTGTGACTTACACACCGGAAAATACAGCACTGTCAAATTTTCTAAAGCAATAATACTGTATCTGTAATCTTTTTCTTCTTTTGGCTGCTCCATGCGTTAGAGGTCGCCACAGCCAACTGAGTTGCACAAAGACATGGCAGTTGTTTATACGCCAGATGCCCTTCCTGACGTAACCACAGACCACCGAGCTACCACAGCCCTCTGTGTGGGGCAGAGAGCTGCATCTAGGACACCTGGAGGAGCAGATGGTGGGGGTTAAGGAACTTGCTCGAGGGCCCAGATTGGGGCAAATGAGGGTTGGGGCAGGTGTGGGTTATTCATCTACCCCACCCACATTTTTGATGTTGTCGGTACCAGGGTTTATACCGGCGATCTTCCGATCACAGGCCCCTAGACTCTGCACCACAACTCCCCCATCAGTAATATCTGTAATCATATCATATCTGTATCATACCTGTATCATAATCATATCTGTAATCATCAGTGTTGGGGTAGTTACCCAAAATAAGTAATTAGTTACACATTACTAGTTACTTTTTAAAAAAGTAACATATTACACTACTTAGTTACTCAGTTCTGAAAGTAACTTAGTTACATTACTTTTGGATTACTCTAATACTGTACCTGAGATTTAACCTGTATTAATTTTTATCTTTCAATAATGATATTAGAGATCTTTTTGACACTCATTTTTGATGAAAAAGTAAAACAGCAGTGCAACATAACAAGCACAATGCATTTGTAAATGTGCCATTCAAAAGGTATGACAATATCAATGACAATATCAAAATGTAAAACTTCTGTTTAAAAAAAATAAAACAGAACAGACAGGTTTACAAGAAATCTAAAATAACTACCTATCAGCCTCTTTCAAACCAGTTATGTGATCACAATCTGACAGGCTTACCTTTGTGCTTGACGGATTTTTCATGCTGACGGACATCGTTCCTTCCCCCATGAGAGAGAGACACTAAAGTCGCGGTTACAAATCTTAAAAAACGCGTAATAAACTTTAGGAAAGTAAATTCGCTGTCCCATTTTTCAACATATTTACACGAAGTCTTAACTTTTTTGGCAGGGACGCGTCCTCTCTCGTTACATCCATCTCTGTGTTTTTCCGGGTTTGTTCTCGAGTCTCGACCGCGCCAGCCCCAACATCGCGAGAACTGCCACCGAGGCTTACTGCAGGTGGCAGTTCTCGCGAGGCTAGTGACAGAGGCCGTATGTCTATGTACCTTTATATGTCTATGTACGTTGACGTATAACGTTCCTACGTCATCGCGTACGTCTTTGTTTTCCCCACGTGACAGTCTGCTCCATAGATATCTATATATAATGTCTATGGTCCGCTCCGTCGTCCTCGTCGTACCACAACTATTCTCCGAAAGGTAAATAAATAAAACTATTCTCCGAAAGGTCCTGATTGTAACGCAAGTAACGAATGTAAGGTTTTGTTAGTAACTGTAATATATTACAGGCATTTTCAAAGTAGTGCGTTACACTACTACGTTACTGCAAAATGTAATGTGATTACTGTAACGCGTTACTAAGTAACGCGTTACACCCAACACTGGTAATCATATATGAAAAAATGGAGCTTCAGTAGTGGGTGGCATGGTGACACAGTTGGTAGAGCTGCTGCATCTCAGCATGAAGGTCACCGGATCAAATCTCGGTCAGGGATCCATTCTGGGTGGAGCTTGCACGTTCTGTCTGTGCATGTGTGGGTTTTCACCGGGTACTCCGGTTTCCTCCCACAGACCTAAAACATGCATGTTAGACTGATTGGTAACTAAATTGTCCTTAGGTGAGAGTGAATGGTTGTTTGTCTCAGTTGTCTTTTCATGCTGCTGTGTTCATTCGTGCTCATCTGCTCATACAGACTCATGTTCGTGCTGCTGTTTGGAGTAATGTTTTCTATGATATTAATGCTTAGTGTATTTTTAGTTGATGTTTTTCTTAGTTCATATCTTAGATGTTATTACTGTTTTTCTTTTACTTTTTATTGTTGGATGTAATTACCCTGTGTACATAAAATCATTTCATCACATGTACCACCTGTGGTGCGAATGACAATAATGATTCTCTGACTCTGACACTTTCTGTAGCCCTGTGATGGACTGGAGACCTGTCCAGAATCCAAAAAACTAACAAAAACAAATACAAAGATAATATAAAAGATGATGGTGTTTTGTCGAAGTCTTAGAAATAGTTGTAAACTTCAAGCAGTGACATTCTTCAGTCGTCTTTGCAAGTTTTATTTTTTGCAGGTGTACAGCCGAAAGTTTTGGGAACTGCTGTTGTGTAACAAAACACATTTAGGTACCAATGCTTATCAAATGATTAGAAATCATATATTCAGAAATTGAACATTCGGGACAAATTTGTTTAAAAGAAAGCTGCTAATCTAAAACAGTCATCTTCTATTTAGAATGTATAAAGTAAAATAGCTTACAGACAACAGTACTTGTGTTTCATTCACACATGTTGTCCTAATGTAGCTGTTCAGCTGCAAATGTTGGAAAACTCTACATCAAATTCAATTTAAAAGAAAGGAAACATGTAAAGGCTCAGTAAGTTCTAATCACTGCTCAATTGTGGCAATATCTGTTAGCAAGGCCATGAGTGTGCATTATCTTGTGTTGTCAGACTATTTGTCATAAGAGAACTCTTTCTTTTGTTCAAACAAATCAGTCAGTGCTGCAGGAGAAAGGAGGGGCTCGAAGAATTCTGGTTTATCTTACCTCTGGACAAATAAACCACAATGCTGACTAATAACTTTGCTGGAATGTGTGGAGAGCTTAACTTTCAACTCAGTGTGATGTTAAGGATAATGAATATTATAGGCCCCTCTGTATACAATACTAGAACTAAGTTTATTTCACATGACCGTGGCCTGTAAGCGAGCATTGACCCCGGGCCAAGGTAGGATAATCACTTTATGCACAAACAAGTTGTTCTTAATTCATCATTGCATAATAATAATAATAATGATAAAAATGAAGGGACTTGCATGTAATATTTGAATCTATAATAGTACAAAGCACTCACTTTATTGTGTTGGGACTAATGCTGTATTTACTGGGGAACGCATGGTGTCTTGTAGTTGCTCTCTGTTGTTGGTATCATAGATATATTAGCGTTTCTCATTTTCAGTCTGACGTGTAAAATAGGAATAGGTTTATAAATAAAAAGGCAAAAGATTTATGTCACTCCTGGTTATGAGGGAAAGAATAGCAGAGAAGCACAGCCATCCTGCCTGTCTATCGCAGCCAGCAGAAGACACAGCACGGCCACTCAGTGTCTCAGTGGGCTGTAGCTGTCAGTCTTTCCATTGAGTCGACAGCCACAGTGATAAGACCACTTTAAAGGAGAAAAGCCCGCTTCTCCTCCTCTTTAAGAGGAAATCTGCTTAAAATACCATGACTGTCTTGTATTTCGCCTATGGAGGGTGCGCTCATTCAAGACTGGTTTAAGGGTAATAAACTCAATACGGTGACTGTCTTGCTTTGTTCATGGCTCAGTAACTGGCACAAGCCATCAAAAAACAGAAAGGTTGTCACTGTTTCTGTCCCACTATGGCCCATATGTCTGCTGTGATGCTATCAACACTTAGTAAGGAAGAATAGGTTTCATATCAGCTGCTTGAATAGCATAACATCAGTGAATATTTTGAGCTATTCAATCATGCTATTTTCCATAGTTATAAATGCCATTCATGGAGTACTTTACGCACATATATTATACAAAGCGAAAATCCAAATAATGGAAACAAGGGCTTAAAACTGACATTGAGATCAAAGTTGAGTAGATCAAACGGATTGCCAGGATGAAGCATGAAGGACACTAGATAGGTTACAGCTTTACAGAGTAACGGAGTCCTGTGAATATCTGCTGTGCTGGCGGTGTACAGTGAGCACAATAGACACACTGACCAACTCTCCAGAGGCCTCCGTGCCTCTCCCTTCCTTCTGTGGCCTAATTCCCTCAAGGTTTCCAACTACCAGTCAAAGTTTTCCTTCAACTACCAAAGAATGGGAAGAGAGCTGTACAGATTACATTTTTTCTGTGAGCAGCCAAGTTTTGTGTATCTGTTTTGCTTGGCGTTGCAAAATTGAGGCAACACTCGTATGAGGACATGTAGAGGTCAACACCTCAGTGAAAACGATCAGATGCAGTAGCACAATATAAATTAGCCATGGCATGTGCAGCTTCAACTGTCAGCAACAACAGAGGGCAACAGGGGATCCCACTGCAAAAATGAGGGAGTAAAACAAGAGGAGGGGGTGCGGCAGTGGAGTTTGTCAGAGTGTCTATTACTCTGCAGAAGAATTTGCCTGGGAGCTCGGCTTGACAGATTAGTCCAGCGCTCAGATGGGGCAGTGCATTGGTGAAACAAGAGCTACTTTTATGAGGTACGTAACACAAGCCTGGGGTAGCCACAGCAAGGCCAGGTAAGCGATCTCTTGATGAAAGTGAGGGCACTGCTCCGCCTTTCATGTTTCCATAGGTTTTTATTTGGAGCATGCATAGACGGGACTGCAGACAGAAATGACAGACAATTAAGATTGCACAAAGGCAAGGGAAATTCAGTATCAGGCTACATGACCCCTGCTTGCTGGCAGTATTTCAATGCATATGGCTACCTTTTGTAATGAAATTCTTAGGAAAAACCTGTGTCAGTGAGAGAAACGGAGAGAAAAGAAGATGGGAGGAAAAAGGGGTCTGAAGCTCAAGCAATGGGTAAAACATGCAGTATACACCTGGAATATTTCAGTTTCTAAACCCACCTTCATGCATCAAAGAGCCAAAGCAATAGCCGGGTGTGGGGATTAATGTGGAAATAAACCTTGAGCTTTCTACATATCAAAGACCAGATAAGCTTATGAAGTTTAATTCATATGTTTTATTCCGGTGGAAAAAAAACGTCCATTTGTGATGATGGCTAGGCTGTCCCAGCGGAATGATAGCATGCCGATAACGATCCAGCGCCAACACTTCAACTGAATCCATTTCTAAGGAGAAAGGAACGGGTCTGGGAAATATAAATTAACCTCACCTCGCTGAGAGTGAGAAAAGTAGGAGATTCTCCCATGAATGTCCACTGACAGGGATTTCTTCATCCCAATAACTAAGACATCTAGTTTGAGCCAATAAGGAAAGCTGCCACAGACAGGCAGTCTGTAGCTCCAGACAGAAAGGAACTTTTTTTTTTTGTGGCGAGAGATGTCTAAATCTGGGGATGGATTTTATATTTCCAGCGTAATATCAAGGGCGAGCAGGTGAGCTTCCTGGGTTTTCATTCTGCAGACACCTAATCTTGATCTCCCTGCACATGTGGATGAGGGAATGGAGTCAGACAGCACTGAAAATGTGCCCATATTGAGAGAAAGCATTTGAATGGCTTTGGCACATGGTTTCTTTATTTTTCATGCAGTTGTTAGATGAACACTTTCAAACTAATNACTGTCTTGCTTTGTTCATGGCTCAGTAACTGGCACAAGCCATCAAAAAACAGAAAGGTTGTCACTGTTTCTGTCCCACTATGGCCCATATGTCTGCTGTGATGCTATCAACACTTAGTAAGGAAGAATAGGTTTCATATCAGCTGCTTGAATAGCATAACATCAGTGAATATTTTGAGCTATTCAATCATGCTATTTTCCATAGTTATAAATGCCATTCATGGAGTACTTTACGCACATATATTATACAAAGCGAAAATCCAAATAATGGAAACAAGGGCTTAAAACTGACATTGAGATCAAAGTTGAGTAGATCAAACGGATTGCCAGGATGAAGCATGAAGGACACTAGATAGGTTACAGCTTTACAGAGTAACGGAGTCCTGTGAATATCTGCTGTGCTGGCGGTGTACAGTGAGCACAATAGACACACTGACCAACTCTCCAGAGGCCTCCGTGCCTCTCCCTTCCTTCTGTGGCCTAATTCCCTCAAGGTTTCCAACTACCAGTCAAAGTTTTCCTTCAACTACCAAAGAATGGGAAGAGAGCTGTACAGATTACATTTTTTCTGTGAGCAGCCAAGTTTTGTGTATCTGTTTTGCTTGGCGTTGCAAAATTGAGGCAACACTCGTATGAGGACATGTAGAGGTCAACACCTCAGTGAAAACGATCAGATGCAGTAGCACAATATAAATTAGCCATGGCATGTGCAGCTTCAACTGTCAGCAACAACAGAGGGCAACAGGGGATCCCACTGCAAAAATGAGGGAGTAAAACAAGAGGAGGGGGTGCGGCAGTGGAGTTTGTCAGAGTGTCTATTACTCTGCAGAAGAATTTGCCTGGGAGCTCGGCTTGACAGATTAGTCCAGCGCTCAGATGGGGCAGTGCATTGGTGAAACAAGAGCTACTTTTATGAGGTACGTAACACAAGCCTGGGGTAGCCACAGCAAGGCCAGGTAAGCGATCTCTTGATGAAAGTGAGGGCACTGCTCCGCCTTTCATGTTTCCATAGGTTTTTATTTGGAGCATGCATAGACGGGACTGCAGACAGAAATGACAGACAATTAAGATTGCACAAAGGCAAGGGAAATTCAGTATCAGGCTACATGACCCCTGCTTGCTGGCAGTATTTCAATGCATATGGCTACCTTTTGTAATGAAATTCTTAGGAAAAACCTGTGTCAGTGAGAGAAACGGAGAGAAAAGAAGATGGGAGGAAAAAGGGGTCTGAAGCTCAAGCAATGGGTAAAACATGCAGTATACACCTGGAATATTTCAGTTTCTAAACCCACCTTCATGCATCAAAGAGCCAAAGCAATAGCCGGGTGTGGGGATTAATGTGGAAATAAACCTTGAGCTTTCTACATATCAAAGACCAGATAAGCTTATGAAGTTTAATTCATATGTTTTATTCCGGTGGAAAAAAAACGTCCATTTGTGATGATGGCTAGGCTGTCCCAGCGGAATGATAGCATGCCGATAACGATCCAGCGCCAACACTTCAACTGAATCCATTTCTAAGGAGAAAGGAACGGGTCTGGGAAATATAAATTAACCTCACCTCGCTGAGAGTGAGAAAAGTAGGAGATTCTCCCATGAATGTCCACTGACAGGGATTTCTTCATCCCAATAACTAAGACATCTAGTTTGAGCCAATAAGGAAAGCTGCCACAGACAGGCAGTCTGTAGCTCCAGACAGAAAGGAACTTTTTTTTTTTGTGGCGAGAGATGTCTAAATCTGGGGATGGATTTTATATTTCCAGCGTAATATCAAGGGCGAGCAGGTGAGCTTCCTGGGTTTTCATTCTGCAGACACCTAATCTTGATCTCCCTGCACATGTGGATGAGGGAATGGAGTCAGACAGCACTGAAAATGTGCCCATATTGAGAGAAAGCATTTGAATGGCTTTGGCACATGGTTTCTTTATTTTTCATGCAGTTGTTAGATGAACACTTTCAAACTAATGGATGATATATAAAACCATGCCAGGCTTGGTTAGTCAACAATCATCTTTTTTTAATGTTTGGAGTATTTTTATACCACAGATCAACATTGTGTTTAATTATTCACTTGCTTTTATTAAAGCATGTAAATAACAGATACATTACTATGGGATGAAGTACACAATCTATTTTTGAACTATTTTATCAATTTTACGGGTACCAAGGCTCCCCTTGTACATGGCTAATAAATATTTTATAGGTATGTTATTAAGTCATCTATAAACACTTAATAAATAATTATTAACTGCTTATTATGCATTAATTAAGGGTGACAGAGAGACAAATCTGAGCAGTTTATTGCCAAAAATTGAGCCAAATCACTTCATCTATATATTTCATCTAGTTATTCTATTAAACATTTCAGACTACGTTACTTCCTTGTAAGCACAATAGTCATTTGTAAACCTATTTTTTAAGGATATAATATTAGTTGTATATACATATAATGCAATGATAAGGTACAGAATCATGTGCTAAAGAAATATGTTTACAAATGCTTATTGTGCTTACAAGGCAGTAACTTAACCTGAAATGTTTAATAGAACAATTCTAGATGAAATATATAGGTAAAGTGATTTGGCTCAATATTTGGCAAGAAATGGATCAGTTTTGTCTCTGTCATGCTTAATTAACGTATAATAAGCAGTTATTAATGATTTATAAAGTGTTTCTAGAAGAATTATTAACATATCTATGAACTATTTATTAGCCATCTATAAGGGGAGCCTTATTGTAAAGTAGTACCATTTTATGTTTTACTATTTTGGTTTAAAAGGGAGACCTTTTAAAACAACGGAGAACACACATGTTAGGATAGAGCTAGTCCTATTTAGATGATCGCTGCTTTTTTATTTTCATGTTGCATGACTAATAAAAAAGAAACAAATGTATCAGGCTTAAACAACAAACCAGGGTCTAACAAAATACACTAATGTGGATCAGGTGTGGGATATTCTCTTTAAGAGCATAAATCAAAACTAAAAGTGATATTGTCACTGAAAGTGTAAAGTATTAGTAGATGCACTGCAGAAAATGTTTAACAGTTTGCTGAAAACAACCTTTTTTGTCAGAGCCTTTTCACAGTCAAATTTGATTCCGACGGTTTTACAGGATTGTTTCCTTTAATGAGGCCCTAGAAAAGCTTATTTCCCCATCTGTGGCCGCTCTCGTTCCCATTCAGTTAATCAAATTACACGCCATCTTTAATCTTCCCTTATGAGCCAATTTATTAACTCAAATTCTTCAAACCCTGCAGCAATGAGTGGGTGAGAGTCGGAGAAGATCTGTCTGCAGCGCAGGGACGTGCTTTGACAGTCAGGAATGGCGATGATGACACCTCTGATGAATATATTCCCACAAACACGGCTTAGCTGATATTTACTCTCAAACGGGAAAAATAAACACATTTCAAAATGACAATCTACAAATCATGAAATGAGCATAATTAATTTTTCTTGGGAAAAAAAAAGAAAGCGGAGATGCGAGCGCAGTCAGAGACAAGAGACAGGGTCTGTTTCTGCCCCGCAGGGTGGAGTTATTAATGAATGCAACTGTTCTGCCAATCCGTTAATCGCAGCCACTCTGAACCACATCATATATCACACAACTTGCCTCAGACAGGCAGCCAGCAAACCAATCTGTCAACCAGTCAGGCTCTGAGGCATGGAGCCAACCAGCAATAAAGCAACTGATCAGGCTGTAAGGCTGTGACCTAATCCACCGCTCAGTTTGTTGTTCAGCTCGCTAGTTGGCCGGGTTCTTATAGACGACATACTCAAAGCACCGGGGCCAAGGTTTACCCTGTCTGTGCAGCCGGTCCTGGCCCAAGCGGCAGCGAAAACAAGCTGTATGAAATCCTTACACCATAAACACAATGTGACACTTACAGCAAGATTTATCACACAAATTCTCAGCTCTGCAGTTAATATTCTGCTCTCTGCTGTGACCCAGCTTTCTCTTCTTGTTGTCAGGCAACATGTGACACCACTGACATCCCCCAGCTTCAGATACTGTATTCCAGGGCTATAGCTAAACTGCTCAGGGGGCCACAGTTGCTGGAAGCCAAGAGCTCAGGGGCTGGATATCCAGCAGTTATTGTCATTAAGAAAGTTTGTTTCATAATTTAAAATCTAATTTTATTTCAATTAAACCCTTTGGTGGGCCGAACTGAGTTCATCCGTGGGCCTGATTTGGCCCCTGGGCCACCAGTTGGATAGCCCTGCTTTATTTAGTTTTTGAGCTTTGCTGAAGTAAATGTGTTAGTTGTTAGTAAGGAGATGTGATGTATGTTATGATTTCTTGCTTTGACAGAATAAATAAATTCACTGTTTTTTATCTATGTATTTATTTATTTTGGGGAGGAGGGGGTTAATTTTCCAGCTGAATTTTATAATGAAACTAAAAACTAAGACAAAAATTAACAATCTGCAGGCTATTACAATTTTCTCTTTTCCAAATTGTCCTTCATACCACCAGATTTTTGTTATGTGATTCAACATACATAAAATATTTTCACCAGAAAGTACAGATTCATATACATTGTAAAGTGCATAAATAAAAATGCACATATATGCAAATATACTTTCCTTACATAAGTTGGTTTTATAAAATATTAATAATCTACAAATGTTAACATTAGCCACAACTGAGGCAGCAGTTGTATAACAGATTAGTGTTGCTGAAAAACAGATTGAGAGCCCATAGATGTTCTGTTTCAATGTTTAAGGTATTACATAAATCAAGTTCTGTTACATCATTAAAAACAACAGAGGAACTCAAAAATACACCTAATTTATGTTAATCATAAACTAATGCAGTATATATATATA
>JBBPBX010001780.1:20954-35797 GCA_038048925.1 Garcialebias charrua | reverse complement strand
TTGAAAAATCTTATTTTATGTGTTTAAATGTTCTTGATTTTATGTGTACAGCACTTTGTTGCAGCTGTGGTTGTTTTAAATGGCATTATGAATAAATTATTATTATTATTATTTTGAAGCCGATTACGCAGTTTTCGGCAGTGTCCGGCAGTTTTTGGCAGTGTTCGGCAGTTTTCGGTTAGCTTCGGTTAGCTCCGGCTTCGACAACTGGCTTTGGACGGACCGTGTGTCCGATCAGAGGTTGCTTCGCTCGGATAAATGAGCTGGAAATGCTCGGTGAACTCTGTGGACGTCTCAGGCGGACGAACGACTTGGCGGCCTGGATGTTGGTGGGACCCGGAGCTAACAAGCTAAAACACGGACGAACGGCTTGGCGGCCTGGATGTTGGTGGGACCCGGAGCTAACAAGCTAAAACACGGACGAACGGCTTGGCGGCCTGGATGTTGGTGGGACCCGGAGCTAACAAGCTAAAACACGGACGAACGGCTTGGCGGCCTGGATGTTGGTGGGACCCGGAGCTAACAAGCTAAAACGCGGACGAACGGCTTGGCGGCCTGGATGTTGGTGGGACCCGGAGCTAACAAGCTAAAACGCGGACGAACGGCTTGGCGGCCTGGATGTTGGTGGGACCCGGAGCTAACATGCTAAAACGCGGACGAACGGCTTGGCGGCCTGGATGTTGGTGGGACCCGGAGCTAACATGCTAAAATGCGGACGAACGGCTTGGCGGCCTGGATGTTGGTGGGACCTGGAGCTAACATGCTAAAACGCAGACGAACGGCTTGGCGGCCTGGATGTTGTTGGACCCGGAGCTAACATGCTAAAATGCGGATGAACGGCTTGGCGGCCTGGATGTTGTTAGCCTGGTTAAAACCAGACCCTTGTCCTTCACTTCGCTTTGTACTAGGGTCTGGGATTTCTCCCATAGACAACGATTTCTCCGGTCGATTTTTGACCGGACCAATCAGAGAACAGAAGGCGGATTACCGGACCAATCAGAGAACAGAAGGCGGAGTTTTGAACGACGTCGACTGACGTCGTCAGTTAAAATGGCTGCCGCCACGAAGGAATTTTCATGAAAACAAGGTAAAAAACTATTATTTCTTTGCTGAGAAAAAATATATTTCTTAGCTGACGTTATATCAGAAGTGTTCCTGAGCTTAACAGTTCCTAAATCAATTCACGAAATGGTCAAATCTGCTGGATTTAAATTGTTTCGGTTTGACATTTTCCAAACAGCCTCGGGTGCGCTACGAAAATAAATTATAAAAAATCGAATTTTATCTCAAATGTTTCATCTAGGCCAACAGTCAGTAAATTAGAGCCATATAATTACACACTGGTAGCAGAAAAAATATCCACCGAGTGGTTTCTGAGCTATTTATCTGATAGCCTGGACCTCGCCAGGCTAAACTAACAAAACTCCGCCTTCTGTTCTCTGATTGGTCCGGTCAAAAATCGACCGGAGAAATCATTGTCTATGGGAGAAGTCCCAGACCCTAGTACGAAGCAAAGTGAAGGACAAGGGTCTGGTTTTAACCAGGCTAGGATGTTGTGGGACCCGGAGCTAACATGCTAAAACGCGGACGAACGGCTTGGTGGCCTGGATGTTGTGGGACCCGGAGCTAACATGCTAAAACGTGGACGAACGGCGTCACCAGCTCCCAGTAAGTTATTAACTCTTTTTTCCCTTCATTATGGCTCCATACATGCTAACAGGCCTTCCTGTAAACAGTTTGGACCGCGTGAAGCAGCTGGAAGCTGCAGAGCTCGGACGTGCAACAAGCTAACATGCTAACAGACAGAGACAGGCTTCACCAGGTCCCAGTAAGAAATTAACTATTTGTTTCCTTCATTATGGCTCCAAATGTACTGTATGTGTTTTTTGATAATTATGTAGGGTACTGTGTTAGGATAGACTAAGTGCTTGGTAACTGTACAGTACCGTACATGTACGTGTAAGTGGCGGCCAGTGTGTATGTGTTTTCCGACTTACGGCTACCTGTGTATATATATATATTTATATAATCCAAAACTGCCAAGGTGAATTATTAATCACAGAGACTTTTATTTTTCTTCTTCATCAAATCGGGTCTTGAAGTTTTCCTAATAAAAATAGTTTTACATTCATGTCATCATAACAGCTGCTTTTTAGTTTTATCGAGTATTCAACCAAAAGTAAGTTTGTAATGCAAAGTTCCATTTGTTTACATGAGAGGACCCGGCTTAAAACTTATACTGGGACCATTTTATGTGGACGCTGTCGTCGTTCTACTTCCAGCTTCAACTTCCAGAACCACATAGTGGTCCAGTATTATAACACATGTTGATAAGTGGGGAAAGCTAGTAACTCCATCTAGCTAGTCTAAGAAAGCTAACAGTTGCATCTTGCTATCCCACCTAAACAGCTTTGTACGACCAGAGCCCTATATAGAGAGAGTTGCGACACTCTTTGTACTCGCCGACAGGCGGTCACGTGGTTCCCGCAGCTCTCAAATGTTCCAAACAGCTCGTCGCTGCCAGTCAGTTTGAGCAGCTACTGGCGCAACATGGCACAAAAAAACGACTTTTCTTACTTTGTCCAGCGTCTTTCAGTAATTATTGAGCAGTAACAAACTGATTACTTAACTGATTATTGATTATTTCAGCTGCGTTTTTTAAAAGCATTTTTAGATGTGGCAGATGCTTTTATCATTACAGTGAAATGAAACCGTAAACACATTTGTTAGAAAAAAAATGTCTATGCAATACAATGATCAATATAGCCATGTCAACAGTGTTTTATAATGTTACACACGTAAAAAAAACAACAACAGAGAAACACCTGTTATGAAGCTATTTCTGATGTGCATGAGAATGCTCCAGCATCCACCATTCGATCTGCTCCAGTTTACCTTATCTTCTGGGATGAAGTCTTCATTTCTGCACATTAGATAATTGTTCTATTTTTTTTTTTAATTAGCAAATGAGTACCTGGATAACAGAGTTGATTGTGCTTGTTGCCCGACTGATTAAAATGTTAATTTAAATGAAACAGTTTGGTTAAAATCATAACAGGTGACAAAATAAGTGTTAATTGTGCAAAAATAAATTATCAAACAATTTTATATAAAATATGTAAAATGTAAAACAAGCTTTAATAAAGTACTTTACAATTTACAGCAGAAGCACCATCACAACACAAATTGTGATGACATTTTAATCTGCACAAACATTTTCAACCAGAGCTCAAAATGTTTAACTGTCAAAGAAATGTGCAACGAAATAAACTAGTATCACTCTACAGGCACATTTTGAGAGAGAGGGCACTTCACAAAGACACAGTCAGGCCGTGTGAGACTGAAGGAGGTTCCAACCATTTGTTCATCATCCAGAATCAAAATCAAATGAAAAGTCCAGCAGAACTTCCACTGACCAGTGATCACACATATTGTTCTAAAGTTCCTGTTTTTACTTTTCTACATTCACCTTATAATCTTGCTGTTTTTGCAATCTTATTTTAATTTGATTAAAAAAAATAACCTGTATGTCTCTTTTATAACTGTCTATTGTTGTCACTGTTGTCATCATTCTTTGTTAAAATTAGCTCTGTCTTGTAAATAAGTCCTCACGGCTCAATGGGATTAACCTGTATAAATAAAGGTTGAATGAAAAAAGTAAACTTTGGTACGAAAGGTGTTAAATAATACACGTCACATTTTTATTGAACAATAATCTTCATGCTAACAGTACCATTGTAATTTCAGAGATTGAGGAGAAATAGAAGTGAGGTGAGTGAGATGAGGGGAAGATGAAAATGTAGCCTCAGAGGACAGGGATGATGATCCAGGATCGACAGGACCAGGAGGAGGTATCAACAGGACCAGGAGGAGGTATCAACAGGACCAGGAGGATGTATCAACAGGACCAGGAGGAGGTATCAACAGGACCATGAAGATGTATCAACAGGACCAAGAGGAGGTATCAACAGGACCAGAGGAGGTATCAACAGGACCAGGAGGAGGTATCAACAGGACCAGGAAGATGTATCAACAGGACCAGGAGGAGGTATCAACAGGACCAGGAGGAGGTATCAACAGGACCAGGAGGATGGATCAACAGGACCAGGAGGAGGTATCAACAGGACCAGGAGGAGGTATCAACAGGACCAGGAGGATGGATCAACAGGACCATGAAGATGTATCAACAGGACCAGGAGGAGGTATCAACAGGACCAGGAGGAGGTATCAACAGGACCATGAAGATGTATCAACAGGACCAGGAAGATGTATCAACAGGACCAAGAGGAGGTATCAACAGGACCAGGAGGAGGTATCAACAGGACCAGGAAGATGTATCAACAGGACCAGGAGGAGGTATCAACAGGACCAGGAGGAGGTATCAACAGGACCAGGAGGATGGATCAACAGGACCATGAAGATGTATCAACAGGACCAGGAGGATGGATCAACAGGACCAGGAGGATGGATCAACAGGACCATGAAGATGTATCAACAGGCGATGCAATCAGGGAACAGAGATGAAAAACCTGAGGGAACAATTACAACACAAAAAAATTACAAAAGCAGGATAGAAGAACTTCAGACATGAAAATTAACACAGTCCTGTGAAGAAAAATGTTAATGGAAAATACTGACATTTTTTTTTACTAAAGATCAAATGAAGAAGAATAACTTCCCAGTTCCATCTGATAGTTTAATCATTAAAAAAATTGTTACTGTTCTACAATTTATTGATGCCGTCTCAGCTCAACTTGATAATAATATAATAATAATAAACTTCATTTGTATAGCACCTTCCTACAATGCCTTGCACTGACCAAGGTGCTTAACAGGACAGAAAATATAAAAACCGGTACAATAAATCAGTGAAGATAAAATAAAAACAGCAGCAATAAAAGGAGGTAATGGAAATAAAAATACTACATACTAAAAGTAATAAAAGTTACACACTGAAAGCTTTTCTGAACAAGTGGGTCTTCAGTCTGGTTTTGAACAGAGTCAGATCAGAGGTGGCACGCAGCTCAAGGGGGAGGCTGTTCCAGGCTTTTGGGCCGGCAACAGAAAAGGACCGGTCTCCCCATTGTTTGTACCTTGAGCGAGGCACCTCCAGCAGGTGTTGACTGGCAGATCGTAAAGCTCTGCTGGGCTGATGGACTTTCAAAAGTTCTGAGATGTAGAGAGGTGCAAGTCCATTCAGAGCTTTGAAAACAACTTGACCCATAACTAATAATATAAAACTATAATGTAAATTAACAGTTCTGCAGTAAATACCAACTTTGTGAAGGTTATGGTTTTAAAGTAATTTTATTCAAACATCTTGATTAAGATATTATTGTTTAAGACAGAAAATTAGATATTGTACCTTTGTGATACTTTGCAACATTCAAGTCATTCTCCTGTAGTTCACCTGGAAAACATAAAAAAAATACTCATCTCCACGATCACGTTTCTTTAAAGATAGTGTCACAAATTTATGCTGCAGTCTTTGACAAAAGATCTATAACTTTAAATTAACCACGTCAATCTCTCAGGAAAAAAAAGGCTATATTTTGAGAGTTCAGTGGAATTACCATTAAAAAAAACTTTCAAAATTGAAGCTGTACTAAATATTTTAAAACGCTGAATTAGACAGAAATAGATCAGTTTACACCAGTCATGATTGCAGAGCTAGCTGCTGTTAAAACACAACTACTGTAGCTAACTAACATGTTTAATGAAGAAAAACTGTCGACATGAAGTATTAATGTTGATAAAATGGTACAGAACAGTCAGCTAACGCTTCACAAGGGCAAAAGAAATTTGTATTTTTATCAACTTACCGGAGAAAACACGTCTGAAACATCAACAATGAACGACGTTTGATACTAGCAGCGCTGCTGTTTGAAACACTTCCGGAACAAATCGCCCCTCCATGACCCACGTGACTTCCGCATTCCATTCTTACAATGGGAGTCTATGGGAGTGTCGCAACTCTCTCTATATAGGGCTCTGTGTACGACTACCAGTAGTAGCCCAACCTAGCTAATAGGGAATGATAGTAGCTTCACCTAATCTTTACACCTACCTAATTATCTAGAGGAAAAAGGAAAAAACATCCAGACTGTTGAACCTCTCGAGTTGAAACAGAATCCATGTATCCATCATCTTCATCTTCTTCCTTTCAGGGTCACAGGGGTCACTGTCTGGTGCTCATATTCACCAGTCACTGTGTGTGAGGCATGTGTGACTCTGAACAGGCTGCAAGTCCATCACAGGGACACATAGTGACAAATGAGACAAAATTACAATCACACTTTCACACCTTAGGGCAATTTAGAGTTACCAATCAGCCTAACATGTATGTTTTTGGTCTGTGGGGGGAAACCAGAGTGCATAGAGAAAATCCACGTATGCATGCAGAGAACATCTAAACACTCAGAATGGTGCCAGGCCGGGATTCGATTTCACAACCTTCTCCCTGAAAGGCGACAGCTAGTCTTAATTTGTCAACACATGATATGGAGACAAAATGCAAAAGTTGTTTTTTAAGTAAATTTTAATAGTGGAGGACTTTAAACATGATCACATTTGATATCATCTCTGTTCAGTCACTTGCATATTTAATCTAATGAGCTGTGCCATAATGCAGATGTCTGCTCTTCATCTGAGAACAATAAAAAAAACTCTGGTGACTTCCATTTAATCCACCCACACAGAGTCAGAGACAAATGTGGAGGAAAGCAAATACAGAGGTAGACAGACAGACAGACAGACAGACAGACAGACAGACAGACAGACAGACAGACAGACAGACAGACAGACAGACAGACAGACAGACAGACAGACAGACAGACAGACAGACAGACAGACAGACAGACAGACAGATAGATAGATAGATAGATAGATAGATAGATAGATAGATAGATAGATAGATAGATAGATAGATAGATAGATAGATAGATAGATAGATAGATAGATAGATAGATAGATAGATAGATAGATAGATAGATAGATAGATAGATAGATAGATAGATAGATAGATAGATAGATAGATAGATAGATAGATAGATAGATCTTTATTTCTACATTTTTCTCTCATTCCTGTGCAATCCAAGATAAAATAAAAAGCCTGAGGGTACGCATCTTTTTTTTATTCCTCTCCTACACACTGTGAGTCATCCATCGAGACAACCCCTCCTCTACCTCTTTGGTACAGTTGTTGCACTGAAAACTGCCTCCACTCCCAGACGTGTTGTTTCACTGACCTGCACAGGCTAATGGAGCTCTTTCACAGTCTGAAACCTGTACTGTATATGTAAAACAGGCTACTTGGGGTTTTTTTCCCTGCTGGTGTCGCTCTCTTAAAAGCAGATATACAATGAGCTCTCACTCTCACAACTACAATGTTGATTTTATAATATAAATCTGCTACAAATGTTATTTTAGTTTTGTCAAAGTTGCACTTAAAATATATGTTTTTGTTGATTTGTTCAGCAAATCTGTGTTATATAAAACATATTAAGTGACTATTTGAGGTATTGTGAGGTATAAGGTTCTGTGTGAAAATTATGAACATGTAATATCTTACCTGTTGCAAATGTGTAATCACTATCGTACCTGTTGTAGATAGCTCTTTGAACAACCTCAGTTGGGAGAAACAGAGTTTATTCCTGACCAACTCACTTTGGTGGGGTCACGTTAAAAGTTAATTGTTTTAATCTAAAAAATCAACATAAAAATCAACAACAAACCTCTCATCTAAAAAAAATGTTGTTTACACAAGAGTTATTTTATAAATCTATACACTGCATTACATGGATATTATGGCAGAAATGTTTTGATAATCATCTTATAAGCCCTCAGGCTGCTGCTTAATATGCCATATTATTTTACATTATTAGTGTTTAGCGTATATCTTAGATCCTTGCGTACTGTTTCTTTTTATACTTTATATTCTTCTATTGCTATTTTTGGGTGTAACTGGGACCTTCAGTACACAATTTTGTTCCACCTCATGCACCACATGTGATACGAACGACAATAAAGAACTTTATAAAAAAGACTTTTTAAAAAGTGCTACAGCTAGCTAGTTTTGTATCTACATGTTAAAAAACAGAATTGTAAGGAAATAACATTTTCATATGAAAATGACAGCATTTTAAAGGTTTGTAAAACACTACAGTACAGTACTCTGAAAAATTGTGGCTGGAGTTGTTTTGGGATTACATTAATCCACTTTGGTCTGAGCCCTACTTGAGCTTGCTCTTATTAATCTGGTCAGAATTGAATTTTATTTATTCAAACTGAGTTCTTTAAAAGAGCTATCTACAACAGGTAAGATATAGTGATTAGACTTTTGTCAGTTAAACTGCTCCCCAGCCAAACACTAATCCACATCAAAGTCTTGATGTTTCGCTTTGTATTACTGCATTTGTTTGAGCGAGAGCGCATTTTAGATTTATTGCATGTAAAAAAAATAAAAACAATATAATAATCAACATCTGTCTGATGTACAGTATGTATGTAACGTTTACCATTCATGTTTGTGGTATTTGTAAAATTGCATTTATTGAAACAACGCAGCATTTGAAACTTGAGATTGTCGAACAAAGCCGGTTCAGTGCATCTCTGGGTCCACGACAGCGGCTTCTTTCACCCAGATACAATAGTGTCAGCTGGTACAGACTTCCCACTGTCCAGTCTGCTGGCCAAATGGCAGAATACAAACTTTCCTACAATATGGTTCCCTATTTTCGTCCCTTTTTCGCAGGGTAAGGGGGGTGGGGGGGTGGGGGGGATGTATGCACACTCTCTCATTCACACAGAGCACAACAGTTCACTCAGTCCAGGAGTGAGAACCAGCGTTCATCAGAAGAAAAACGGGTGAATTTTGGGGAAGTATTTGGCCTGTGTTTGACAGGAGGGAGGGTAGAGGTCAAATGTTCAAACAGGCATCACATAATACAGCCACACTAAAAGTTGTGGCTGAACCCTCCCCTCTCTAACTGTTTCAGTTTCCTGTCAACGGCCACAGTACTATCTGCCTGCAAGCTGTGTAACCCGTACCAATCTTATCAAGTGCAGGCCCAGACACACAGACAAGACCATGTGTGAGGCAGGAAAGATGTGTGTGTGTGTTCCCCAGAGCGATGGGGGGGAATTCAGTTCACAGGAATGCACAGCTGAGTCTTGCTGTTTTTACATCAGAACATCATTTTTTAAATATATATATATATAATACTGGGACACATTCGCATTCATTCATTACCTCTTTGCTTTTTAAACGACTTGTTTAATGTCTTTGTTCTTGGGCCTGGGGTGTCTTCTCAGCCATTTAAAACTTCAAAAACAATCTGCCTTCTTATTAAATATATATTTCTTTGTATTATAACACAACCCATTATTGCAAAACACTGTTAATGGTGCTATTTTTTTATTTTTATGTTTTAATGCACTTGCAGAAGCCACACATTTTATGTGTACACAACTATATATCAGTTAAGTTGTTTAAGGAATGCTAGTTTTTTGTTAAATGTTGATCATTGTTATGCCAAGACAACAGCTCACATTTTTTTTGAATGCTGAATGAATTTGCTGCATCAACACAAAACAAAGTGGCTACAATGAGGCATTTAATTCATTTGAGCTGTGAATCTTTTCTTTCAATTCTTCTCTAAACATACTTTTTTTTTCCACCCGTCGCTCCAGCTGATTCAAGCTTAAGAGAATTTCTTCGTCTTGTCCTGGCTTGAACACATACTCCTTACCGCCTACAGTTCTCTGAAAATAGACAAATAACCCACAGGGAGCATGAGACACATTTAGAGCTCTGAACCTTTGGAAACAGCATTTTACCTTTTGCCAACCACGTTACAGCCACCACAGCTTTCTTTATACGCTGCTTCTGCTACATATTTCGGGCTGTGCACAACTAAGAATATACCTGCAAATATATTATAAGACAGAGAATTATTAGCCCCTTTCATAAGTGAGAGATACATAAGATAAGTTTTTTAAAAAAGTCTGAAGTGTAATGTTAGAGCTGTAATCAGCCTTTGTTGTGAGTTTTGTGCAGAAGTTGTGTGCCAATATGGACTTTAATCAAGTATCAAATTTAAATTAAAAACAATTTTTTTTTTAATTACTTGGAATTTCATAACTTCTAAGAATTGCACGCAATCGTTGAGGGTGTGTGTGACCAATGGTGATTAGAGGTAATGATGCATCAGGGCCACATATTCAACTTAACAGCAAAAGGAGAATTGTTTTTGTCCAATAAATGTAGCTTTTTGAAGTGAAAGGAGCAATAAGATTCAAAATATTGTTCTTGGCTTAAGCGAATTGAGCTCAACCCCTTCATTTTTTTTTAGCCTACAAGGTTTAAACGTATATATATTTCACGTTTGTTTGATTTGTAGAAAAAATATGTCACTTTTTCATCTCAGAATAAAAAAGAAAGTCAGCCTCTTCATCTTTATCTCCTCCCAGTTTAACTCAAAATTAAACATTAATCACTCCATAAATGTCTGTTTTGCACATAGTTGGAGTTCTCAGGAAGCCTGAAGCTGAAATGAGTCATTTCTCATTTTTCTTACAATAAATAAATAAACGAAAGAAATCTGCTCTTGGGTTAATCTTACATACAACCAGTTTAAATAAATGAGTAGGTTTCATCTTGGTAAACCAAGAAGAAAATTAGGCCTGATGTGTGCTAAAAAAATTATTTAAAAATACTTCAGTCAAGTCTAAGGTTTTACATCTCAGGAGCACAATTTTAGAATTCATCTGGCTCTTGACAAGTTTGAAAATGAAATCAAAAATACAAACTAAGATGAACATACAAAGTACAATCACTGCATCAGCATACCGTTTGTTTAAAAAAAAAAAGCTAACCAAAAACTAAAATAAAATAAATATATATATTTAAATACATACACATAAATAAATACATAAATAATTAAATAAAAACTAAATAAATCTAACATGCTTGGCTGTATCAAAGTTTCACATCCTGGAGGAGGAAGACTTTTTTTATGTGAGGTTTATGTGCATTTGTTTGACACAGTTCCGAGTAGCTCCTTGATTATTTTATTGTTCAACCACTTGTAGACTCCAAGGGGCCAAAACTGTGCATTGTCTGTCCAAACATGACATTTATGGCCAAACATCTCCATACTGGTCATTTGTCCCTCAGACATGGTTTCAAATGCCGTGTGGTCTTTTCCAGTTGCAGCTTAGCAAACTAAGCTAAAAAGAGGAGATTTTTCTGTCAAACCTTCCAAACAAACCATATTTGTTCAGTCTTATTTAAGACATGTCATGAACTTTAACATTTAACAGGCAAACAGAGGAACAGTGAGTTCAGTTCTGGGGGGGGGTTACAGTTTCTCTGCACCTTTTGACCTCAGGACAAACTTGTTGGGATGTCCTATCCTGGAAAGAGTCATAGCTATTGTCAATATATTCCAGATTTATCTTAAAATAGAGGGCTCGGCATCAATAATTGTTTTTGATCGTTGCTTATTAATGCTTATATTTTATATATTTGCTTATATATTATGTATATAATTTCAAAGCATTATTATATTTAACTTTTTAATATAAGCACCATTTCACAACAAACATAGTCTCAGGGCACTGTACAAAACATTCACTTAAAGGTACTGTGACATGATGGTGGAAATTTGCATATTTGTCAGAACATATATATCTTATATCATTGAACTCTGTTCGTTTTTGCAAAATAAATTATAAATATATTAAAATTTTATTCTAAATTATGGTAATTTTTTCTCTGGGATACGCCCCTAAAATTCCTCGCATTTCCGCAATACGTCATCAGTGACGTGACAACGGGAAGAAGGCAGAGCCTTGCCCGTTTGTCTGGTGTTTTTTAACTGCTTGCCATACTCATTCATTTCCTGAAGGATCGCCTCTTTTATTTGTGTAACTTGAAAAATGCCGTCACGTTGTAGCGCATTTGGGTGTTCTAATATCAGCAGTGAACAAGTGAGCCTTCACAAATTTCCAAAAGATGAGAAACTTCGACAAGAATGGGCCAGACAAGGACCGGTGGGTCCCTACTAAGAGTCGTGTGTCTGCAGCGACCATTTTACTGCCGATTGTTTTCAGGAAAGACCTGGTATAAAATAATCTTTAGGATTACCAGTAAGATGAAGAAGACTTTTGAAACCGGATGCTATTCCTATATTTTTAAAAGAAAATCTACAGAAGAAAGTGCCACAGGAGCTACCATGTCAAAACAACGCAGGGAAGCTACCATCGGAAGACTGTCCAGGAGATGAGTAAGTCTTTGTGTAAACATAATCGGAGGTGTGTAGTGTTTTAGATTATAAACTATATATTTTACGTGAGTTCATGTTGTTTTACTTTATACACTGTGAGTGTATAAAGCCAATTATCACGGCAGATTCTTTATGTTCGCTGCTAACAAGCTAGCCGAATCAGTAGCACACACACTTTTCTAATAATGTATTTTTAAATTATGTCTGCGCGATCAGGTAACATCTGTAGTTTCTTTTTGGGAGGGTTTATTAATGAGAGTTTTGGATGATTTACTGTCTTAAAATGATATATCTCAGACGCGACCGGGACTAAGCAGAGATAGCTGCTAACAAACATTAGCCGAGAGACGGGAGCAAACACGTAGCAATTTATGTATTTTTAAATTATGTCTGCGCGATCAGGTAACATCTGTAGTTTCTTTTTATTCGGGGAGGGTTTATTAATGAGAGTTTTGGATAATTTACTGTCTTAAAATGATATATCTCAGACGCGACCGGGACTAAGCAGAGATAGCTGCTAACACACTAGCCGAGATACAGGCCACGTTGCTATTTATGTATTTTTAAATTATGTCTGCGCGATCAGGTAACATCTGTAGTTTCTTTTTATTCGGGGAGGGTTTATTAATGAGAGTTTTGGATGATTTACTGTCTTAAAATGATAGATCTCAGACGCGACCGGGACTAAGCCGAGATAGCTGCTAACACACTAGCCGAGATACAGGCCACGTTGCTATTTATGTATTTTTAAATTATGTCTGCGCGATCAGGTAACATCTGTAATTTCTTTTTATTCGGGGAGGGTTTATTAATGAGAGTTTTGGATGATTTACTGTCTTAAAATGATATATCTCAGACGCGACCGGGACTAAGCAGAGATAGCTGCTAACAAACATTAGCCGAGAGACGGGAGCAAACACGTAGCAATTTATGTATTTTTAAATTATGTCTGCGCGATCAGGTAACATCTGTAGTTTCTTTTTATTCAGGGAGGGTTTATTAATGAGAGTTTTGGATAATTTACTGTCTTAAAATTATATATCTCAGACGCGATCGGACATGCTCCGCCATTATTATTTAAATGCGCGTTGGAGCGTGCCTTCCCGTTGTCACGTCACTGATTACGTTTTGCGGAAATGCACGGATTTTTAGGGGCGTATCCCAGAGAAAAAACTACCATAACTTGGAATGAAATTTTAATATATTTATAATTTATTTTGCAAAAACGAACAGAGCTGAATGATATATGTTCTGACAAATGTGCAAATTTCCAACATCATGTCACAATACCTTTAAGGCACATGTGTCAATCTCAAGGCCCGGTGGCTGGGCCGGATCTACCATATGGGCAATCTGGGCACGTGCCCAGGGGCCCTTGGTAAAGAGGGGCCCTCTGCCAGCAGAATTGTTTTTGCCGCAACAAACACCGTGCGCTCTGAACCCACTCATACATGCGAGACAGCACTGTGAGGAGGATGATGGTGAAGCTGCTCACAATAACAGTCGCGATGGGGCAGAGTGAATTTCTGGTTTTCAAAATAAAACACAAAACCCAATAAAATTCACATATCTCACCTTATTCTTTGTGCTTTTACTGTAGAAACGCTTTTCCAAGAAACTTCCGGTCTGACACGGGAAGTATTGGTAAGAGAGCGGACCACAAGTTTTTTTTTTGTTGTAAGTTATTTGCATTCAGTTTATCAAAGCAAACATTGTTTTTGTTTAAACGTGAAGTTTCCTCAAATGTCCTGCCGGGGTTCAGGTCCTGCTGTACTGTTTTGTGGCTGCACGAACAACCAGACCAAGCTAAATCAGAGGCAACAGAGTTTGAACACGGACCCAAAACAAAACAAAAAAGATTGTTCCTGTGAAGCGGTAGTATGGTTTCCATCTCCTACCTACAGACGAGGAATTAAGAAGAATTTGGTTGAAAAATCTGAATTTGAAGAAACCACCCAAAACGCTGCATGTGCGCTCATTTCACTTTGTAAACAAACAGCCGACATCCTATCCTGCCTACAAAAAAGAAAAAGACATTGAAGGAGAACTAAAGGTAAGAGCCATTGATTGTGCTTTCTGTGAAGTGAGTAGGCCAATAAACTGATGTGATTGTGCCGATAGTGCAGGTGCTGGTCATAAAATTAGAATATCATGAAAAAGTTGATTTATTTCAGTAATTCCGTTCAAAAAGTGAAACTTGTATACTTTGCATTATATTCATTCATTACACACAGACTGATATATCTCAAATGTTTATTTCTTTTAATATATGTTTATAACTGACAACTGATGAAAAACCCAAATTCAATATCTCAGAAAGTTAGAGCCTCGTGGACTCATTTACAAAAGTGACCTGCTACAAACTAAAGAATGATGAACAGCAATGGTAGAATGTCCTTAAACAATAGACAATAGAAAAACAAAATAGAGAAATACATTAAAAAAAACATTTTTAAACAAAGTATCAAAAACTAGCAAAACATTATAAGGTAGATGTATAAAATCAAAAACAGGAACATGTCTATATACATACATATATACAGTATACTGTACATA
>JBBPBX010001780.1:0-20628 GCA_038048925.1 Garcialebias charrua | reverse complement strand
CGTGTGTGTGTATGTTTGTGTGTGTGTGTATGTATATGTGTGTGTGTTCTATGTAATACAATTGGTGTTAGATTAGGGAGGGGTCCCTGTGAGCTTCAGTGTCCAGGGGCCCCTGGGGTTGTTAATTCGGCCCTGCCCGGTGGCCCCCAAGATGCTATGTTAAACGTAAAATACTTTTATCACATGGATCATTTTAGTAATCTTTGAATATGATGTAGAAAGCACAACAGAGAATGTCAAACGAGACCAATCAATCTCTTGTTGAGGAACATGTGACCAAGAGAAGATGTTGGACATCTGACTTGAGTTAAAGGTTCAGTATGTAACTTTTTTTATAAACATATTTCTTCACTGCCACATCTGCTGACAGACTGATGTTAGCCAGGTAATCTCTGAAAAAAAAAAAAAAAAAAAATATTGTCCCCTTGCTTCTCCAGGTGGTAAATAAGCATTTCTAAAAAGAAAAAGTGACCCGCCATTTTCCAGCCAATAAAAACAGAGTTTGTAACCAGCCAATAAAAACAGAGCTTGAATTTGAATCAGCCAATAAAAACAGAGCTTGAATTTGAATTTCAGCAGGGCCAGGGGGAGCAGAGCCATATATGGCTCTGAGGGGGAGGGATCAGAATGCTTTGCCTGTTGAAAATTTTTCTGAGTTTTGCACTCTACAGAAAGTTACACATAGCAAGGCTTTAATGTAGTTTTTGAAATTGGCCCTTAGTTTGAACCAAGTTTTTAAATTTGGCTCCCTTTTGTAAGTGAGTTGACTTGACTTAAGGTAAAAACGCCAAAGTCCTCTATCTAAGAAAACCATCAGATTGTATCAAATTTTCGCTCTATCCACAATCTCCCATCCTGAGCAGCTCGTAGGCGACAGTGGAAAGGAAAAACTGACTGGTCCAGGTTTCTATGGGGAGAAAGACAAAGAAAACATGTTATATTAGAAATATTTACAAATGCAAACATGAACAGTTGAGCGAGTAAAAACAGCAGAAAAATCAGGACATATGGTGATTTTGTGTTTGAGATATCATCTGAGATTGTACAAAATGTTAATTTCAAGGTTTGACGAACACATCTGTGTCACCATAAGATAAATTTAGATTAAAACTCTGACATTAAAAGTGTGCACGTTTCTTCAAGGAACGGTGAGCCTTTAATTGTTGAAACATCAACTACAGTATCAGAAGACAAATCTGATTCTGTTTGTGGACTGAGACAGAAACACAACTGCAGACAGCAGAAATCAAAATGGTTTACATGAGTTGTTGTCATGGTGACTAAACTGGTGTGCAACCACTAAAATTCTCTTTCAGACTGAACGCTGTTGCTTTTGTTTCTTTATCCTTAACCTCGCTCCTCGGTGCACATGCCTCTGATGTCAGCTCTGTCTAAAAAATATCAAAAACTGTTAACCAGCTTCCAATTGCTTTGTTTTCTGCAATGCCTCTCTCTTTGGATTTCTCTCCCAGTTGTTCCTTCATCCATGGCACCGTGTTAGACAGTTAGGAGACACTGTGGCATAAGATTCAGTGGGGGTGGAGGATTTGTGCCACGGGGGTTTACAGTCTGTCTACCCCCCTCATCTCCAAAGAAAACAGCATGTTTCTTTATTTAAGCTGCTGTTCAGAGACACAAAGGTAAATTGCCTCATTTGTGAACAGCCTAATCTGAGAGAGAACTGGAGATGTGTGGGAGCTTTGGAGGATTTTTTTTATTCAAGTGACCTTCCCTTTTCATGCAGTCTGGCTCTGCTGCAAGTCTGTGCAGGTAAACAGCTGAGGCGCACAGGACTAAAAAAACAGTATGATACATACGCTAATCAGATTAAATGTACAAGTTAGAACTCCTTGAACACAAATCGTGCAAAACTGTTTATTCTCCTCTTGCACTTCAAATTTTCACTTTTGTTATTTGCTGTTTTGAATGGTGACTGGTGTTTATGTCCGCTTCAAATAGTTCCCATTGCTTCATTATCAATCAACTATTTAACTTGTCACAGTTGTAAAATAACTGGTGCTGTCCTAGCTAACAATATAATGGAGACGGGATTCATCCTGGACATGCCAGCAGTCAATAAGCCGATTTAAGCAGTTAGTATCTTACCTGCAGCAGACAGCTGACTGGACAAGCACGGCTTGACGAAACAGAAAAGCATTCAGACCACAGAGTCAATCTGATTCGAGTGGAGCCAAGACCAAAGTAGGTTTTTGCAATCTTAAAACTGCATAGGTGTATATATACATATATAATATACATATATAATATACATATATAATATACATATATAATATACATATGATATATTTATGATATATTTATGATATATATATGATTAATTTATGATATATATNNTAGATAGATAGATAGATAGATGATAGATGGATGCAGATGGATGGATGGCTGGCTGGATGGCTAGCTGGATGGATCAGTGTTTCCCCTGCCATTATACAAGCGGGGCGCCCCACCATGCCAACAGAACTGAGCGCTCCGCCTACCAAACTGAACTGTGCACGCATCGTCAGCACTGACATAGAGCTAAGGCTTACGCTAGCAGCACACAATCCAGGCACGCTAGCTAAATAGCTAAAGGCAGCGCTTACGCTGCCTCTTCCCTTACGCTGAACCCCCACCACCTGGTTAAGTTTGGGTGTGATTAAGCCTCTTTTCCACCGCTCGGCTCGGCTCGGGTTGGATCGGCTCAGATCGGCTCAGTTCGGGTCGGGTCACATCTATGTTATGTTTCCACAGCTTTTTTGTCCCCCTTCTGTGGGCGGGGTCCAGAATCCTACTCGTCTTACCACATGGTGGCAGTAGTGTTCCCTCAAGCTATTTACTACAGTACTAGCCACCACTAGAAGAAGAACACAATAAAGGCTTTGACAGAATGTTGTGAAAGAGATGTCATGCTATAATGAGTACCTCATGAGCTGTAATCTTTAAACCCAATTCATAATCCTACCTTGTTGCCTTCTTTAAACCCATGTATTTTCCAATTTAGTATTTTTACAATAAAGATGTATTAAAGCATATTTTATTATTTAGTTATGCACAAGGTGCTTGATAAAGTTGCAAAACCATATTTATCTGAGCTGCTTCAACCTTCCTGCCCTCCCCGATCTCAGATCAGCTGAGCAGTTGCTGCTGACAGTCCTCAAAACTTTTTAAATCTTATTTAAAAACACACATTTATTCCTTGGCTTTTAACACGTGATCTTATCTTTTATGGCATGTTAACACACCTGCAGTAAGACTGGTATATGTATTTATTTTTGTATGCTTTTTATAGTTTTTAATTAACTTGTCTTTTATGTTATTGTACAGCACTTTGGTTGACCCTGTGGTTTTTAAAATGTGCTTTATAAATAAAGTTGATTTAAAACATCACACTGTGATCTTTGAAACTGCCAGAGTTTCCCTGGTAAAGTTGCTGCTGGGTGGTAGATGGTAGATGGATGGTCTGTGAATTCTTTAACTTTAAACTGTCCAAAGGACTTTGGCCACTTTTAATTTTTGACTTTTTTTGTATGACTTCATCCTAGAACCAAATAATTTATAACGTAATAACAGTTGAGCAGATTCTAATAATCTTTATCTTATGATTCTTTAAAGGTCAAATGCAAATGGAAAGTTCTCTTAACTTCCAGTATGGATTTAAACACAATACACACTTCACATTATAAAATAAGTTTAGGAAATTGAATGTTCGAGGACACCACTTAAGAAAATATAACGTTTAATAGGAAAAGTTTGAAGTGACAAACAGAAGTAACAAATTTCCATCTGGTGTCTCACGTCTTCCTCCAGAAGATGACACAGGTTGTTGAATTCTGGTGATTTTCTTCTGTTGACTGTAAAAGAAAAATGTGATTAATTTAGTCCAGAAACTGTTTTTTTTTTTTTTAAACAACACAGTGTGATCACAACATGTTCATATACTAAATGTATCCTGTTGGAGTTATTTGAAATAAAATTCAATGTTTTATAGACATAAATGTGTCAAGCTACCTCCATTATTTTTCTCCCTTGTACTTTGTATCACATATCATCAATTATATCAAAAACCACATAGCTGATATTTTTCAAAAAAATATAGTGTGATCACAACATGTTCATATACTAAATGTATCCTGTTGGAGTTATTTGAAATAAAATTCGAATTTTTATAATTTATTTTCGTTGTGCAAGCACAGGTTTGGAAGAAGTCAAAGCGAAACTACTTTAAATGCAGCAGATTTGACCACTACGTGACAATATTAAAGCGTGGTTGAGCTCAGGAACCCTCGTACTATAAAGTCAGCTATGAAATATATTTTATATCTGTTCATTGAGCTACATTTTAAAGACATAAAGCCGCCCGCGCGCCGCGCGTTGCTCGTGGCGAACCTACTTTTTAAAATCCTGCAGTTTTGAGCAATACGTGATTTTATTAAGGACACGTTCAGCTGAAGACCCATCTTTGCTATAAATTTAAAAACAAATAATTGTTTTTACCGTGTTATTCATGTAAAGTCCTGCCGTGATCGCTTCCCTCACTTCCGTGAAAACAGCTCGAGTCTCCTCCTTCCTACTTCCGGAGCGGGTGAGCTCGCCTCAGTACCCCTCTGAAACCAGCCCAAAAATCTCAAGAAATCTGGCGCGGAGCAGCACGGAATATCCGGTGGGAAAGGATGAAAGGGGGTCTCTGCGACGCACATATGACGTAACATCCGACCCGAGCCGACCGGTGGAAAAGGGGCAAAAGTCACAAAGCCTGAGCCCACTTGATCTCTGCTCGTGCTCTGTCTTGTTTAAAATGAACAAGGCAGAGTAGAAAATTTCCTGTGATTGGTACATCCTCCATCCTGAAAAGGAGGGGGCAATCCAACCTGTCATCTGCACACTGTTCAAAGGCCTGCCTCCCTGATGGTGCATTAGTGCGTATGGCATGGACAGCTTTCCTATCCTGAAAGGCAACATGAATGCTAAAATATTTTAGACCAACATATGCTTCCTTCCAAGACAATGTATTTTTCAGGGTATGCCTTGCAAATTTCAGCAAGACAATGCTAATCAGCAGACTGCATCTATTGTAGCATGGCTTTGTAGTAGAGCTGGGCTGAACTGGTCTGCCTGATGGCTCACTAAATCAAACATTTGGCACATCTTAAAACAAAAATCTAGCAAAATTAATTCAATAAACAGTACTGTTGAATATCTAGAATCAGACAATGTTCCCCTCCAAATTCTCCAGCACAATCCAGGAACCTGTCCCAATTTATTTTAGTTGCATTTCTACCATCAAATACAGGTAGTCCTCAACTTACGGCGGTCTCGACTTACGACGATTCGACTTTACGAACGCGCTCCCATTGAAAAGCATTGTTCGAGTTAAGCCGTTTATGCGCCTTTACAGCAGAAAATACGGTACCGAAATGAAACTTAGGGGAGCTTGAAACTTACAGGAGGGAAGGGGGGAGCTGGAAACGAAACCAAGGGGAGCTTGAAACTTACAGGAGGGGGTTTCCACTGACGCACTCAGTGGAAACTTACAGAGCAGGCAGACCTAGTCTGGACCACGCGTGGAAATACAGGAGGAGCGGAGGACAGCTGAGCAACGAGATAACATGCTAGCAACAAGCTAACATGTTAACAGACATTGCTGTAAATGCTGTGGACCTCGTGAAGCAAGCTGCAGAGCTTGGAGGTGCACGAGCTAACATGCTAACAGACAAAGGAAGAAATGACCAGCTCCCAGTAAGAAATTAACTCTTTTTTTTCCTTCATTAAGGCTCACCAGCGTCTCTACTTTCTCCGCAAACTGAAAAGGGCTGGAGCTTCAACCCCCATCATGAGCACCTTCTACAGAGGTGCCATAGAAAGTGTCCTGACCAGCTGCATCACTGTGTGGTTTGGTGCATGTACTGCATCCTGCCGCAAGAGCCTCCAGCGCATTGTGAGAGCAGCTGAGAAGATCGTGGGCACCTCCTTGCCCTCACTGCAGGACTTACACAGCAAACGCCTCACTCGGAAAGCCCACTGCATGGCAGGTGATCCCACACACCCACTACACAGCCGCTTTAGACTGCTGCCATCAGGGAGGAGACTGAGGAGTCTCCAGGCTCGAACCAGCAGACTGAGAGACAGCTCTGTTCATCAGGCAGTCAGAATGCTAAACACTCTGCCTGCTCTGCCCCCCCTCCCATTTGAACTGCCTTAACACTAAAACTTTCTCACACATTACCACACAACACAAAGTTTTTAACACTGGACTCTGTGTCATCAAACGGGTTATTCACTAAACTCTCGGTCATGTGCTCATACAGTTTGCACTACTTCTCATACTTGCACTAATGTTTGTATTACATCACTGCCTATACAGGTATTCCCCGATTTACGAGCGAGATCCGTCACAAGGAGGCGCTCGTAAACCGGAAATCTCGTAATTTGGAACGGCCGCCATTTCTCTCGTAAACCCGGAAGTCCGCTCGTAAATTTCGCCAGCGCACCTAAAAACACTCTATTTTCATCTAAAAACTACTTTTGAGTGCATAAAAATGATCGGAAACGTGTGTTTATATGCTTAACTTGCTAACTGTAGTGAAAAAACACATGAAAACTCAGTATTTTTTTCGTTTTTTCCAAAAATTCAACCCGGAAGTCCGCTCGTAAATTTCGCCAGCGCACCTAAAAACACTCTATTTTCATCTAAAAACTACTTTTGAGTGCATAAAAATGATCGGAAACGTGTGTTTATATGCTTAACTTGCTAACTGTAGTGAAAAAACACATGAAAACTCAGTATTTTTTTCGTTTTTTCCAAAAATTCAACCCGGAAGTCCGCTCGTAAATTTCGCCAGCGCACCTAAAAACACTCTATTTTCATCTAAAAACTACTTTTGAGTGCATAAAAATGATCGGAAACGTGTGTTTATATGCTTAACTTGCTAACTGTAGTGAAAAAACACATGAAAACTCAGTATTTTTTTCGTTTTTTCCAAAAATTCGCAGCTCGTAAGTCTGGAACCTCGCAGATCAGAGCGCTCGTAATTCGGGGACTACCTGTATCATAATACTGTTTACATTCTCTGTTTACATTTATTAATACTGTTTACTTTTATTACTACTGCTTACATGTAATTACTACTGTTTACATTTACACTACTCTAATATCTACACCACTGCTGGTACATATACAGTGTGCTCTGAACGGTCTTATTTAGGGATGCCCAATGTGCCTTACTGCATATGCCACTTTTTGCCTCTATAACAACATCAACTACTACCTCATACATATACTGTATACATTAACTCATACGCTGCTTTGCCACTTTGCAAATGTCAATGCTAGAAACCTTTAGTTTATTTTAGTTATACTTTTTATACTCTTTTTTTATACTAGTATGCAAAAACTCAGGACAGTATTATGTTCATTAAATGTTTAATGTTTTAGTTTTAGAGTTGGTGTAAATTTTCATACTCTTATACCACTATGCAAAAAACACAGGACAGTGTTAGTTTTACTATTTTATGCTTATGTCTATTATTATATGTTTCAGTGTTTCAATGTTTAGATGTTTACTGTTGCACCGAGGGACTGAGAGAAACGCAATTTCGGTCCTGTGTATGTCCTGTACAGTACATATTGCAGATCTGACAATAAAGTTGACTTTGACTTTTGACTTTGACTAAATTTATGTGGTTTTTGATAATTGTGTAGGGTAATGTGTTAAGATAGGCTAAGTGCTTGGTAAAAAATACAGTACTGTACGTATGAGGTGCATGGATGTATGAGGTGCCACTTGGACGTATTTTTGACTTACGGCGATTTTCGTGTTACGAACGGGCGTAGGAACGGAACTCGTTCGTAAGTCGGGGACTACCTGTATATGTATGTATTCCTTAAAAAAATATAGTTGCTTGATATGTTTACTATGTTACACTCTGAATAAAATATGAGTTTATGGTATTTGCAAGGCATTGTATGTACGTATTCTGTTATTTACATTTTACACAATGTCCAACTTTTTCAAGATTGTGGCTGTACACAGAATGAAGAAAACATATAGAGGAGGAAGAGGGGCACAGCTTAGCCTGGCCCTCGCCTTCCTGCACAGCTCCGCTCAATTCTCATTTCCCTTCACTGCACAGTCTGGGACTGCACCCACCCACAAGGATTTCTCCGGTAGATTTTTGTTCGGACCAATCAGAGAGCAGAAGGCGGAGTTTTGAACGACGTCGACTGACGTCGTCATTCAAAATGGCTGCCGCCACGAAGGAATTTTCAATAAAACAAGGTAAAAAACTATTATTTCTCTGCTGAGAAAAAATATATTTCATAGCTGACGTTATATCAGAAGTGTTCCTGAGCAATCAGAGAGCAGAAGGCGGAGTTTTGAACGATGTCGACTGACGTCGTCATTCAAAATGGCTGCCGCCACGAACGAATTTTCATCAAAACAAGGTAAAAAACTATTATTTCTCTGCTGAGAAAAAATATATTTCACCGCTGACGTTATATCAGAAGTGTTCCTGAGCTTAACAGTTCCTAAATCAATTCACGAAATGGTCAAATCTGCTGGATATTAAATAGTTTCGGTTTGATATTTTCCAAACAGCCTCGGGTGCGCTACGAAAATAAATGATAAAAAATCGAATTTTATCTCAAATGTTTCATCTAGGCCAACAGTCAGTAAATTAAAGACATATAATTACACACTGGTGGCAGAAAAAATATCCACCGAGTGGTTTCTGAGCAATTTATCTGAATAGCCTGGACCTCACCAGACTAAACTAACAAAACTCTGCCTCCTGTTCTCTGATTGGTCCATTCAAAAATCTCCAGGAGAAATCGTTGTCTATGGCAGAGATGCCAGACCCTAGTCCAAAGCGAAGTGAAGGACAAGGGTCTGGTTTAAACCAGGCTAGGCACAGCTTTGTCTTCTGTGCTTTCTTCAAGAGAGGCTTGATGACTCAGGTAAACTGGTGGCACTTTGTTAGGATTTAGACAAGTTTAGGCAGGTAGTTAAATTAATTCAGACAGAAGAGTACAGAGAAAAGAGTAGAGATGAGCACAACACAAAGCTTGGTGGGTTTTGCTGTTACACAACAACAGACGGGAAGGTGACGACTAATTACAATGCACAATCCAAGCACACAATGATGAAGCCGGTCTAATTGTGAGGATTGTGTTTGTGTGTGTGTGTGTGCACTGCTGCCTTTGCATGCAGGATTTATCATTGCCCAGCAGGCAGTGTCATACCATATGGTCCACATAGTAGATATTCCTAAAGAAACGCACAAAACACTCCCACTTCAACACAAAGACACACAGGCTCACACGTGGACTCATAACACCAGCACAGACACATTCACACACAGAAAATGTGACAGCGAGGACATGGAGGAAGACAGACACTGGTGAGCAAGATAGAGCCATCTGTCCAGCTTGGACTGCAGAGATTCACAAATCAAACACCAAATAATCATTGCACAAGGTATAGCACTGCCACGGATTACAATTCCGTACAAAAATGATAACTATCATTAAACTCAATCAGACATGAGCAGAAGGTTGTGTGACAAAATGATGGCCATTAAGAGTTTGATTTCCTCCTCCAGACAGGAAGTTCAAAGCGGCTGAAGAGTTGACAAAAATGTCATTCCCGGGTTTCTTCCAGACATTAGGCAAGAGGGGGGCTAAGCCCTCAGACCCCATATGGTCTTGGAGGCTTACCCTTCCCTAAAAATGACAAAGGAGCCCAGAGTTTGGATCCACGAAACAAAAACAATTAAAGGTCTAACATTCCTTGAAGGCATGCGTATCATTCATTCAACCTTTATTTATACAGGTTAATCCCATTGAGCCGCAGGGACTCATTTACAAGAGAGGCCTGGTTTTAACAAAGAATGATGACAACAGTGGACAATAAAAACAACAATAGACAACCAAAAGGATGCGTACAATTTGAGAATAACAAGTAAAAATAAAACGGTAGTAAAAATCAAAGTCAAAGTCAACTTTATTGTCAGAACTGCAATATGTACAGGACATACACAGGATTGAAATTGCGTTTCTCTCAGTCCCTCGGTGCAACAGTAACCATCTAAACACTAAAACATTTAATAAACATAAGCATAAAATAGTAAAAGTGTAACACTGTCCTGAGTTTTTTCATAGTAGTATAAAAGTATGAAAATTTACACCAACACTGAAACACCAAACACCCCTAAAACACCAAACACCCAATGAACATAAGCATAAAATGAAATAATAAAAGTGTAATACTGTCCTGAGTTTTTGCATAGTAGTATAAAAAGTATATCTATAAAATAAACTGAAGGTTCTAGCATTGACATTTGCAAAGAGTGGCACAGCAGCATATAAGTTAATGTACACAGTATATGTATGAGGTAGTTGATGTTGGTATAGAGGCAAAGTGGCATATGCAGTAAGGCACATAAGGCACATTTGGCATCCTTAGATAAGGCTAGTCAGAGAATACTGTATATGTATCAGCAGTAGTGTAGATATAAAAGTAGTGTAAATGTAAACAGTAGTAATAAATGTAAAACAGTAGTAATAAATGTAAACCGTATTAATAAATGTAAACAGTGAATGTAAACAGTAGTAAGACTATAGGCAGTAATGTAATACAAACATTAGTGCAAATATGAGAAGTAGTGCAAACTGAATGAGCACATGACCGAGAGTTTAGTGAATAACCCGTTTGATGACACAGGGTCCAGTGTTAAAAACTTTGTGTTGAGTGGTAATGTGTGAGAAAGTTTTTTGTGTTAAGGCAGTTCAAATGGGAGGGGAGGCAGAGCAGGCAGAGTGTTTAGCATTCTGACTGCCTGATGAACAGAGCTGTCTCTCAGTCTGCTGGTACGAGCCTGGAGACTCCTCAGTCTCCTCCCTGATGGCAGCAGTCTAAAGCGGCTGTGTAGTGGGTGAGAGAGAAGCCGCAGCGAGTGCTCGCGCCGCCAAAAAACAGAAAACAGTGTGTGTTATAGCTGTTTTTACAAAAAACAGCTATACAGGTGGATCTGCGGTGGAAGTGGTCTCCAGCTACAAGTACTTGGTGTGCACCAGAATGATAACCTCAGCTGGGGCAACAACACTGCCAGCCTGATCAAGAAAGCTCATCAGAGACTACTTCCGCAGGCAGCTGAGACGAGCTGGTCTGAGTAGCTCAGTCCTCACCTCCTTCTACAGGTGTGCAGTGGAGAGCATCCTGTGCTCCAGCATCAACGTGTGGCATGGAGGCTGCACAGCTGCAGAAAGAAAAGAGAAGGCTGCACAGAAGTCTGTTGGAGTCAGCCTCCCTACCATCACAAACATCTACACCTCCAGATGCAGGAAGAGGGCCACCTGCATCATGAAGGACCCCACTCACCCAGCACACACACTTTTTGCCTCGCTCCCCTCAGGAAGGAGGTTAAGGTTGTTTTCACACCAGATAGTCTTGTAGACTCTGTTCGGTTGGGGACCAATACTCATAACATTTTGTTTACATTCAAGCTGGTGCGTTTGCATTCACACTGCACTGTGCAGGCGAGCCAACCTGTTCGAACCAACCTGTCCTCCCACTCACCTGTGGTGGCGCTGCACCAAAACTACTGAAAGAAATGACACAATAACCTCTGAAGAAGACACTTCTTCTTCTTCTTCTTCTTCTTCTTCTTCTTCTTCTTCTTCTTCTTCTTCTTCTTCTTCTTCTTCTGGAAATAAAAACAAAAACAGAGTGGTGTCAAGTTTTAGCGGTTTTAGGAGTTCTATTTTGTCATTTTTCAACAATGGACTCAGCATGAGCGGAAGATGAGGCAGAAGACCATGGAGAATGTTGTTTTTCACACAAGGCAGCTGACGGCTCCATATGAGGTAAGAGAAATGTGTGTTTGCTTGCCCTACACTGTAGTCCACTTCCTACATACGGAGCATCCGCTTTGGATGTTATCAACCATACGTAGCGGTCAAAATGCCCATTATCATCCCCATTCGTAGTGGTCAGATTGCCCCTCCTGTACCTTTTAGGAGGTTTAAAGGTACGTTATCACTGTTACAATGGATGACAGCAGGCTCCGTCTTTAGCTACATGGTTAGGTTTAGAGTAAAGGGTCTTGGGTTAGGTTTAGGGTCTTGGTTAGGTTTAGGCACAAGGGTGAGCTGGGGTTAGGTTTAGGGTTGGTCCTCTGGGTCAGGTTTAAGGTTAGGTTTAGGAAAACGGTTACATAAGCTGAAAAACATAAAAACGCTACACTTCCGGGTTGTCGGAAACACGCTGCCTACTCACAGCAATTATAACGCTGATAACATTATTTTAAACATGCTAGGAGGTAGATTGTGACCTGTTTGCCCATACGAATGGGGGTGATAACAGTTGATAACGCCTATTCTATGGACTGACAACATCCGAATCCGCTGGCGCTGCCCGGTCTGCTTGTACCGGTATTCACACTGTACTCGAACCGCGCTCGAGTTTTCTTCTACCGGACCGAGACCTAGGTTTTTAGGATGGGCCAGAGTTCGCCTGTTTGTTCTGTGACAGAGTTCGAAGGCACGTTCACACCTACCAAAACGAGCCGGACTTCCTAGGCAAACGTGCTAGAGTTTGGGACAACAGGGCTGGTGTGAATGCACCCTAAGGAGCATTAAGTGTAGAACCACTAGACTGAGGCCCTGTACACACATAGCCTGGTGTTTGAAAAACGAATATCTGCGCAAAAAAAATCTTCGTACATACATGTTCAGATATTTAAAATGTTCGTCTACATGTATGTCCCCGTTTATTTTCACCACAGAGTGTTGTAAAGAATATGCCGAACCCATAGGTGGCAGTGTAGTGCAGTCACAACCCTTCAAACCAACCACAACTTCCTGTTATTATTTCTTTTTTCTTTTTTTTCCCGTTCGTTTGTGTGGACAGACCGCGAGGTTGAACTACTATTAAATACCGTGTTGGAGTACAGTACAAAGTTAATAAAATGCAGGAAAATGTTGACTGGGAATCATGTCCGACTGGGAATCATGTCAGAGCAGGTATGTTGAAATTTTAGCGCCTTTTTTTGGAGCATTATGTGACGTCAGCGCCGCAGCAGCTGTCTCGCAAATCCCCGGTTCTGAAAGTCCACACGCAAACTTGAAAGCGGAGAATTCTCAAATCTCCACTTTGGTCTGAGTTTTTTTATTATTCGTTTATAGTTACATCAACCGGAGTTCACGTGTGGATGAAAGGCCAAACCGCATGATAAACTATTCGGTTTTACTGATATCCGGCTACGTGTGTACAGGATGTGAGGAACAGCTTCTACCCTGAGGCTGTTAAGACTCATGAATATCTAACCAGGACAATCACTGTGAAAAAAATTACATCATGCTGCTGATCTATTTCATGTTGCTGTATTCATTCATACTCATCTGCTCACACAGACTCATGTTCATGCTGCTGTTCGTAGGGTTGGGCATCGAGAATCGAGAATCGTTCGGAACCGGGACTAACTGTCCGGTTTTCCCGGAATCGTTCAAAATATTAATTTGCGATTCCTATGTTCGATGCTAGTTAGCCGACCGGAAGTAGCCGCCACCGAAAACCAACGAAGAAGAATCCACCGGAAGTGTGCATTCCGCGATTGAAAGCTTACTAATTAATAAAATGACCAGTCAGGTCAGTGCAGCACTTGCAATAATTTTATATCATGCAAAGGAGGGTGGAGAAGTAAAATAGTGTCCCGTCTTTGACGCGCTCCACCGGATTATTTTCGCTTCGTATCCGACCGGAAGTACAGAGTGGTCCGTCTGCAAAACGCTCCGCCGAACTTTTCGCTAATCGCTACCTCTTCGGCTCCATCAGGTAAATAAATAAACTATGAACTACATCTCATACCAACATTAAGGCAGCTAACAAGTTATACTCCGCTTAAAGCGGTAAGTCAGCTCAAATACAAACACGATGCTAACGTTAGCTTGTATTTTTTTCTTCTTAGACAAACGACCTGAAATGGCTTCACAGTGTTCACCAGTGACTGTCCAAGGTAAAAACGTCAGTGTTAACTGAATGAAGAGTGCCACAGAACTGTTACAGCATATGTTGTGAAAAGGTTGCATCCCTTTTCAGATGTGAATTCAACCATGGATTGCACATTGCACTCAAATCCAACACTTATTAACATTCTTAATCCATTTAAAGTTCTCTGTGTCTTTTAAAATGTTTTAATGTCTCTAGTTTTCATTATTATATAATTTCTGTTTATGTTCTCTTTCATTCCATTATGAGTGAATGTCACAGTTTGAAGAATTATTGAATAGGTTAGTTAGGCAATAACAACAGAGCTAATAATTGTACACATTCTCAGTCTTAAAAATGATTTAATAATCTCTTTTTACTGATAATACTGATAAACCTGTTGTTTGTTTAGGAACTTCCTGCAGTCTGTCCAGAAAGTCTCCACTGGAGGAGCTTTTTGCTGAGCAAGAGGCACAACATAATGTCACAGCTCCATGTCCATGAAGAAACAAATGGAGAGAGGGCTGCAGATACCAGGACATCCCACCAGCTGTTCTGTCTGAGGATCCTGCTGCTGGTGGTGGAACCAGGTTAGCCCATCAGTGGGAGCTCAGTAACATGACTGCAGCATCAGACACTGGACAATATTATATGTATAATAATAATAATAATAATAATAATAATAATAATAATAATAATAATAATAATAATAATAATAATAATAATAATAATAATAATAATAATAATAATAATATATGTTGGTGAGTCCTCCATGTTACCATACCATACCATTTTATTTATAAAGCACTTTCAACAGGAACAAGTCCACACCAAAGTGCTTCATGTTGGCTCTAATCTGCCCTGTGAGAAATTCATAGTAAATGTAACAAAAAGGAAAAAGTTCATAGCATTAAATTCAAACAGAAGTTCAAATTATTTCATCCTGAAATAACTCTGGCTAACTACTGTAGCTTTTTTATAACATGGAGTTAAACTCAAAGTAGTCTCCTCAGATAAATAGTGTTACCATTATTTTTATATTAAAGTTTCTGTTAACTTATTATTTTTATATTTGATTGTTTCTGTTCAGTGCCCTGAGACAACTTCTGTTGTGACTTGGAGCTATACAGTATAAATAAACTGAACTGAATTGACATGTCTTTTTGTAACCCCGCCTACAAAAAGAATCGGAATCGAGAATTGAAAAGAATCGGAATCGAAACGAAGAATCGGAATCGGAACCGGAATCGCTCAAATTCAAACGATGCCCAACCATTGTTTTTATGCTATTCATGCTTAGCGTATTTTTAGTTAAATATTTTCTTAGTTCATATCTTATACTATATCTTATTACTGTTTTTCTTTTGCATTTGATTGTTGGATGTAACTGGGACCCTGTGTACACAATTTCGTTCCACCACATGTGGTGCGAATGACAAATAAAGAAACTCTGACTCTGACTATGTAGTAAGGCGATGTAAAAAAACAAAATTGCCCGGCACCTTTCATGCTAGAGTTTCAGACTAATATCCAGTGGTGGAGAAAGTACTCAAACACTGTACTTAAGTAAAAGTACAAATAAACAGACAAAAATGTACTCTAGTAAAAGTAGAAGTACCATATTAATATTTTTACTTAAGTAAAAGTAAATAAGTACTTGCTTTTAAAAATACTTAAAGTATTAAAGTAAAAGTACTTGCTGAATGTATTAACTAATGCAATGGTCTACAATACCATTAAGTGTGCGTACTGTATGCATATTTTCTGTAATACATTAATAGTGTTGAGCCATTTTAATGAACAATGCTGCAGATAATGCATGTTTTTATTGTGTTTACTCTGTGACACAGTTCACACTTGGACTTTTGATTCTGTGTGTCAGAATTTCAGTGATGAGTTAAATACAATTAAGCAAAATAAGAAAGAGGAATGATTATACCTTTGAAAGTTTTTATTTAACACAAAATAAAACCAATGTGTCATTTTAACTGCAGTAAACACATTTAAGTAAAAGTTGTCTGTTTGAAAAAAGGAGCATTAGACACAACTAACAAAGGAATAGCATCAACTCTAGTTAAAATATTGTCTAGTCAATCTTGTAATGGATCAACAATGAACAATACTTTAACTTCCTGACAACATTTTCAAAAGTTGTCGAGACATTTGGAGAAATCTCTTGTCTCCTAACATCCATGAACTGACACATCTTAATATTGCAGCAAGAATTTCTTGTTCAATTTCAGAAGAAGTTGGTTTTCAAAGTTTTTTGAGTCCAGTCTGGCTCTTTAGGCAGAGAGAATCTGTCCTGCTGTACTGAACAGTCTTTCAATAGTATTTCAATAATCTTTCAATAGTATTTCAATAATCTTTCAATAGTATTTCAATAATCTTTCAATAGTCTTTCAATAAGGCCATGGGTGTTGTGTATCTTCTGGCTGACTCTCCACAGTGGAATCCATTTTGTGTGTGTTAGTGGTGCTGTGGGTGCTCCCAGCTAAATGACTTATACACAAGAATATACATCACTGGTCCAGCTCTTCTTGAAGGCAGGTCTAATGTTACCTGTCCACTTTGTAGTGATTCAATGGACCAACTCCTCTCGACATTAGTTACTTTCAAACTAACGACAAATCAAAACGTTGCAACGTGAATGTAACTTATAACTCAACACATTATAGAAATGTAGTGTAGTAGAAAGTACAGATACTTCATGTAAAATGTAGTGCAGTAAAAGTAAAAGTACCCACATTTAATTCTACTTAAGTAAAGTACAGATACATGAAAAATGTACTTAAGTACAGTAACAAAGTATTTGTACTTAGTTACATCCCACCACTGCTAATATCCTCCAATGCTGAGAAATAATAATTAATAATATTACGTCCAATCTCATGCAAAATTGCAAAACGTCATGCTCAGAGTATGGATCATGTCAGATTTTAGCTCAATATATGTTATATTAATTGTGGGGTAGCCATTTTTGTGTTTGCTAATGTTAATTACCGTAGTTGTGGTGGCCATCTTGAATTTGACTGCACAAGTTAATTGTGGATACTCTCGACAAATTTTAGCACAGTATATATGTAAAATTGACTGAATTATATATCTTTTTTGTTCTATGACTTTGCTGTTGTGGCCATGTTAAATTTGATTTGTTCCAAACATTATTCATTTGTAGTGGCACACTGAATGAACACATCTTGAAAGTTTCATTAAAATCCATTCAGCCTTGGATTAAATATTTTTCTAACAGACAGAGTTGACTAATAATAAATACCAACGTTTTAAACAGATCTGGTGCGATCAGTTAACACTCAATGTATAAGTTGGGTATCAGTCTCAGCTATGAACACACCAAGCTGAGTTGTAGCAGCTGTTTTATTTGATTAGATTGCTTTGCTGTGATGTCCCTCTTAAATTGACACCAAAGGTTAATAGATGTCAACAAAGGAACGTTCTGAAAGTTTCACTAAAATGTGAGATATTTTCCTAACAATACAAGCAAATGAGAACCCACACAGGCAATTTTTTTAAAGCACACTGTAATGGTGTTCATCTGCATTTAATAAGCATGCAGGTATGAACAAACATGGTGGACCCAAGGCTCTGTAAAGGTTTGACCAACCAAACTAGCTCAGACAAGTGGCAGATTTACCTGTGGACATGAGTCAGGGTAAATAAAGAGCCATAATGACTCATGGTCTCATGATCCTCTCATATAGTGCCTGAGACCTGCAATGATACCACCTCTTTTATTCCCTTTGATTACACTTCCTTCCTGTTTACATCCTCTTGCTGTACTTTTTTTTTTTTCATTCAACCTTTATTTAGTCAGGTAAATCTTTTGAACCTCATGGGCTCATTTACGAAAGCGACCTGCTAAAACTAAAGAACAATGAACAGCAGTGGTAGAATTTCCTTAAACAATAAACAATAAACAAACAAACAATAAACAATAGAAAACAAAAGAGAGAAAAAACAAAACAAAGTTTTTTTTTTTTTAACAAAGTATCAAAAAACTAGCAAAACATTATATATTATGTATAATTACCATTATACATTCATTCATTCAACCTTTATTTAGTCAGGTAAATCTTTTGAACCTCAAGGGCTCATTTACGAAAGCGACCTGCTAAAACTAAAGAACAATGAACAGCAGTGGTAGAATTTCCTTAAACAATAAACAAACAAACAATAAACAATAGAAAACAAAAGAGAGAAAAAAAACAAAAGAAAGTTTTTTTTTTTTTTTAACAAAGTATCAAAAAACTAGCAAAACATTATAAGGTAGACGTATAAAATCAAAGACAGGAACAAATCTGCATTGGTTTTTGCCAGGATTCCAACAGATTCTGAAAACCATTTAGAGAAGTCAAGGTCGAGAGCTTCAGATCTTTTTGTAAGATATTCCATGAAGCAGGAGCGGAGTAGGAGAAGGCCCTTTTTCCAAGTTCACATGGTACAAGTACATGGTTACATGTTCTGGTTACATCTCCTTCAGTGACTTGTCATCAACAAATTTCCCTGGCGGGATGACATCTTATTACAGCCGCGTTGCACACACTCAATGAGCATCATTTATGTGATCTAAGGTAAATTCCCAGGGCAAGACTTGAAACGAACCAAAGAAGACAGTCAACAGATTAAAGATGGGATGTGATTACCGGTACATATTATGCTGATGGACTTTCTCTTTCTCTTTTGGTGTTAAAAGGTGTTACTGGTTCAGTTAAGAGAAATTATATATTGTGGTTAGAGGGGGTAGCAGGCAAAGTGCTGCTAAGAATTCAATAGGCTCTTAAGTGATGTGATATATACCTATACTATTAAGTATCATGAATTTAATCATTAGATCTTCATTGTTTATAGCTGTCATACGAGACACAACTTACTCATAACTGATGGATTTTCGTAAAACTACCAAAAAGTAATCACTGGAGGTACACACATAGCTGATTAGCTTTTAGGTTCAATCTAATTCAGGATGGTTGCTCCAGCTATGTGAACTTAGCCATCACAAAAAGACTACCGGTATAACTCATAAATTATACAGATATTGAGCAAACACAGTGTGGCAATAACTGAGAGGCACAGCCAGTTTCTATTCTGAGGAATAACTGATTGCAATGTGCAAAAGTGGGCGCCAGACCGCCAGGGAGCACTAATGCGCTAATCCGCTTATAGCGTACCTAAACAATTTATCAGCGTTACAGCGGTTTGACTAACTTTTATAATTCATAAGCGGATTTGCGCTATTTTTATTTAAAATGCAGTACCGTTAATAACTAATTATCTATCAGTAAAAACGAAAAAACTTATTTACAGGCCCGGACGACTGCTAACAGACCATATCCTGTCAGCGCCGGATGTGGTCCGTGACAAAAAAGCGTCCCCTCAGTCTCTTTGCTAGAGCGAGCGCTCTCAGTTAGCAGCCAGTGTGTTACTCTGCAGCCTTATTGCTTGTTTTCGAAGAGTCAGACGAAGAGTTTTTAACATGGAGGGTGAACTTATGGATGTTTCTCAGCGGCCTACGCGACGCGTCTGGATTTTAAAAAGTATTTCGCCAATTGCCCTCTTCAAAATGGCGGCCGCGACGGCCACAGAAGATAAGGACTTTCCATGAAAACACGGTAAAAACAATTATTTCTTTGCTGAGAAAAATATATTTCTTAGCTGACTTTATAGCACAAGGTTTTTCTGAGCTTAACCGGTTCAAATGGTCAAATCTGCTGGATTTAAAAAAGTATTTCGCATTTGCCCTCTTCAAAATGGCGGTTAGCGTGTTAGCATTAGCATCCGCTAGCATTGCTAATACATAAGTGCTTTTGAAATTGCGGACCTAAATAAATCAATAAGTGCTTTAGAAATAGCGGAACTAATTTTTGGATTAGCGCTGCCCAGCACTGGCAATGTGATATCTTCCACAAAGTTCTAACAAGGTTGAATCAGGTCCTCTGGATGTATTCTTCTTTGTTGAAACATTTTGTCTTTTGTCCAAAAGACTTCTTCAGTCTGAGGAGCTGCAACAAACTCTGTCTTATAAACTGGTATGGTATGGTATGATACGGTACGGTATGGTATGGTATGGTACGGTATGGTATGGCATGGTATGGTATGGTAAGGTATGATACGGTATGGTATGGTATGAGAAGTCTACACTAAAGTATGCTCAGTTTTTAAGCAAGATGAGAAGTGATAAAAGCATTTTGCATTTCAAGAACATGATGTCAACAAGGACCACATTTGGCCCTCGGGTCTTTACAGAGTCTCATCCACCTAAAATGAAAATTTAAACAAATATAAGTAAACCCCAAGCTGAAACTGCATAAGGCATGAAGCTGATTCTTGTAGCCAGTGGTCAGCTGATGAGGTCCAACGATGACGTTAATGAAGAAAATTGTGAGCGAGAGAGAAAAAAATTCTGTAGGAGGACAGACTGGCGTGAAGAAAAAGGAAGAGAGAAAAGCTGAGGAGAAAAGGAAAAGAGCAGCACAAGGACAGACAAGAGTCCCACAGCAGGACAGGACGTCTTAGATGGAAACGCCCTTCCTTCCTGTCAGCACAATGATCACCAACACTGGACACCATTCAGTCTTACACCACATGACACATGTGACAATTATTACGGTGCATGTGCGTGTGT
>JBBPBX010001779.1:84114-97935 GCA_038048925.1 Garcialebias charrua | reverse complement strand
ATGTTTCTCGGTTACGACACACCTCCCATTTAAAAAAATGTAAAAAATAAATAAATAAAATTGAAAATGTTTATTTTGAAGCCGATTTACGCAGTTTCCGGCAGTTTCCGGTTTAGCTGCGGAGGCTACAGCTTGCCTTGTACTCTCTAAAAAAGCTAAGTCTGGTCCTCTGGACTTTCAAAAAACAAAACAAAACATGTTGGAGCAAGCTGGGCAAGCAGCAGCTGTGGAAAAGTACCGTATTTTCTGGTGTATAGGTCGCACCGGTGTATAGGTCGCACCATCCAATTATTGGCAAAGAATTGGAAAAATCCCTAGATAGGTCGCACCGGAGTATAGGTCGCACCTACGTTTAGCTCTGCTGCAAATGTCTGCCACAGGAGCACACAGCAAGGCTTTTAAGAAGATTAACACTTAAAAACAATTATTTGTTTGATAAAAATTATAGCAAATATATGTCTGAGCTGAACTTTTCCTTAATAAATGAACGTAATTGTGAAATGAGCTGGATTTAAAAATTTGTATCGCCGAAAGAGATAAAAAGCCATATATAGGTCGCACCTGAGTATAGTTCGCAGGCCTTGAAAAAAACATAAAAAGGTGCGACTTATACACCGGAAAATACGGTAGCTGTTTTATGGACGGCGGTTTTACAACGTAAACGAATGGAGAATCCAGAGGAGGGACGGAGGAACGGAGGAAAAGGCTTCACCAGCATTCCAGAGTAGGAAATTAACTCTTTGTTTCCTTCATTATGGCTCTCAAATGTATGTTTTTTGATAATTATGTAGGGTACTGTGTTAGGATAGACTAAGTGCCGGAAGGAGACCCAGAGGAAGACCCAGGACGCGCTGGAGGGACTATGTTTCTCGGCTGGCCTGGGAACGCCTTGGGATTCCACCGGAGGAGCTGCTCCAAGTGGCTGGGGAGAGGGAAGTCTGGGCCTCCCTACTTAGGCTGCTAGCCCCGCGACCCGACCCCGGATAAGCGGAAGAAGATGGATGGATGGATGGATGGCTTGGTAAAATACAGTACTCTACGTATAAGGTGTAGTTTGGACATATGTTCCGACTTACGCCGAAATTCGCTTTACGCTGCCGCACAAGAACGGATCTTCATCGTAAGTCGAGGATTACCTGTACTTTGAAATGGTCAAGAACTGGACTAGGGAGAGAAAAAAAAACAGATAAGTACTTTTTATTTGGCAAATATTTCAAAAAGTATATTCAAGTTACAGTCAAAATCATATTTGTCTATAAACTGCATGCAAAAAAGTCATACATTTTGCTATTAGTTTATCATGTGACCTGTTCATCATTAGTGCAACTGTGATCTGTTGGTTACAAAACAATACCAGCAGTTAACTACTGTCATTTTGGTTTTGAGTTCATTTTACTTGGTCTCCACTTCTATGGTACCAGTCAACACATTATTTTCCAACCATCTCATCCTCAGAAGTTCAATTTCCTTTTGTCAGTGGATATAGGTTGGTGCGGGAAATCCCCTGAAGTTTCAGAACCAGATCTGTCTTGTAAAGCTGTTTTCTCTCCGTTTTACTTCCAAAGGTTAAAGCAAAGAACTGTTGCTTTCCTCACTTGTATTACTTCTAAAAAAAAAAATCAACAACAGTGGCCGTGTGTACCCCAGCAGGAGAGCCCGCTGACTTCTGAAACTGCAGGATACCAAGAAGTTTAATTATGTAGACACAAAATGGTCATTCTTGGTCGTCAAAGGCAACTCTTTTTGTTACTCATCATGCACATCTGCACAATAGCATCATGCTTGCTAATCTCTACAGTTTATCGAGGTATAACCAAATCATTGATCGACATATGGCTGCTTTCCCACATAGTTTTGCTTGTAGCCCATTTACTCTCTGAGGCCATCATGCTTTGGGCAAGGTTGGGCAAACACTGAATTATGTATCATTGTTGGAGCAGCTAGGTGTTAAAACTCCGTGGGAGATTCGTGAAAAGAAATCTGTTCATGCTCTTTTAATTCCTGCCTCGTCTCTCTCACCTGTCTGTAGCAAGAGAAAGATGGCCCATTACTCCTTCCCCCTGCCGATATCCACCGTTGAGGTTCTTTCCACATTTCTCACCCTCACGTCTCTAAAGTTGGGACACATTTCCTGAATGAGAGGAGTATTAGTGGAGAACAGTGCTGAGCAGAGAAAAAGTGAGAGTCTTGTCAAATTTAAGCTTCATAGGTTTTACTTGTGTGTGTCAAATTTACACCCCGGCACGTAGCTTGTGGTGAGGTTACCTTTCCTCTTTCCCATTTAATGAACACTAGATGAGCGTGTGTCTGTCAAAGGGTGCATGAGTGGTGGGAAATAGTTTAATAAGCCAGCATATTAACAGGAAACATAGTACAGGTAGTCCTCGGGTTACGACGGTCTCGAGTTACGACGTTTCGTGGTTACGACGCATCTCCCATTTACTAAGTCTTATTTCGAGTTACGCAGTTTTACATCATAAACGGAATGCAGAATATGGCGGATGGACCGGTTTTACGTCGTAAACGTAGCGGCGGAGGAATATTGCACTGTATACTGTGAACGCGGTTTTACGTCGTAAACGTAATGCGGAATACGGCAGATGGACCGGTTTTACGTCGTAAAGCAGCGGCGGAAAATTTTGTACAGTACTGTACGTGGCGCAGCGGCAGAAAATATTGTACTTTATGCGGTGCAGCGGCGGAAAATATTGTACTGTACGCGGTGCAGCGGCGGAGGAATACTGTACTGTACTGTGAACGCGGTTTTACGTCGTAAACGGAATACGGCGGATGGACTGAAGGACAGCGTCAACAGCATCACAGTAGGCCATTAACTCTTTTTGCCCTTCATTATGGCTCCCAAACGTATGTGTTTTTGATAATTATGTAGGGTACTGTGTTAGGATAGGCTAAGTGCTTGGTAATACAGTACTGTACATGTATATGGTGCAGTAGGTATTTTCCGACTTACGTTGAAAATTGGTTTACGCCGCCGCGTAGGAACGGATTTACGTCGTAAGTCGAGGACTACCTGTAATTAAATAAAACTTCTAAGGCAGGACTATTCAGCTAAATTTCTCAGGGGCCCAGCAGTTATTGACATTAAGTAGATTTGTTTTACAGTTTTAAACCTATTTTTATTTTACAAATAAATTGGTGGGCTGAATTCATCCTTGGGCCTGGTTTGGCCCGGAGCCACCAGTTGGATAACCCTGTTCTAAGGGCATATTTCCAGACCTGGCAGTTTCTTTGGCCAATGAAAACAATAATGTCAGAAGAGAATATTGCTGGGGGACAAAATGTAATTTTCTTTTGTTTAAAGCCAATAAAACAGCATGAACAACTTGATGATATTCAATGTTTAAACGTTCATCTTTGAAAAATGCATCTTCTCCATTTCCATTCATATAAAAGTTTAAGTTGTGCATAATAAGCCTTTACAACCAGCCTCATCCTGATCCTCACACACAAAGAGTTAGCTTTAAAAAGCTGACGCACAGACTTTTGCTGTCTTTCACACATGTTCAAAATCAAAGAAAGTGCCTGTCAGCGATCAACACTCAACTCTTTGGGAATTGTCTGTGGCAGTCCAATAAAAAAATGAAGCTGTGTTAAAGACAGACATGCTATGATAGAGGAACAGAGAAGTGAAGCAACCACCAAGGCTTTTTATTCATACCTGTGAGTGACATCGTGCTCCCCCCCCACCCCACCACCACCACCACCACACACACACACAGGACTCCCTTCCTCTCATTAGAGCTTCTTTGTTACACCGAGGCCCTGTTTGCTCAAGAATGATCTCTGGAAACGTTTCCAATGTTTAATGTGGCAAATACACAATAAATAAATAAAAAACATTTACATGAAGTTGTTGTAGTTTTCACGCCAGGCAGGATTGCCAGATAAGAAATGATGAACTGTTGCGCAGTCACTTTAAAATTGTTTTTCGACTCACATCCAAGCAAATCATATGTGCTGAGTCAGTGTGCACTTTTTTGGAGGGGGAAGTTGTCAGATGAGGTGTGTATTGTTAACACGGGCACAGAAATGAATGTGGCAAAAAACATATTTATGTTTATCTGGCAACGTTGATGCATGCATTACATGTGTAGCATTATCATGATCACCTTACATCCAAACTGGAGAATACACAATTGTTCCTTTGGACCAAGGATGTTGTTGGTTTGCTCCTACATGCTGATAAAGGGTGAGTTTCACAAACCATACCGTACCATGCCATACTATTTTATTTAAAGAGCACTTAAAACAGTGACAAGGCCAACCGAAGTGCTGTACAAACAGACAAAAAACAGGCAACACATAAGTTTCAGTTTCACTAAAACAATGTACTGTGTAATCAGGGCCTGAGTGACACGTTTATAAAACAGCTACACTTCTAAATCCATACAATTAACATTTTGCATTTCCTCCTCTCTCTGATTCACCTTGGCAATCATGAAACTTTCCTAATGGCAATGCATATTGACTTTGCACCTGTGCAGTCATGTCAGATGAAGACTAACTTGCAGACTCTGCAGGATAGATGGTTTTAGCTTGGGTGCCGAAAAGGCCTTTTCAGAGTCAGAGAGTCAGAGTCAGAGAGAATTTATTGTCATTTGCACCGCATGTAGTACATGTGTTGAAAACGAGATTATGTACACAGGGTCCCAGTTACATCCAACAACAAATGCAAGAGAAAAACAATAATAACATCTAGGATTAACTAAGAGAGACATCAGCTAGTAATACACTAAGCCCTAATGTAGTAGAAAAACATCATTATAAACAGCAGCACGAACATGAGCAGATGGTCACAGATGAACGCAGCAACAAGAAACAGATCAGTACAGTATCAGTATGATGTGACATTTTGCAGTGTTTATTCTTATTATTTATTTATTCATGAGTCTTTTTTCTGTCTATACATCCAATTAACTTTGAGTTGTAACACGCCCACAAGCCTTTAAGGCGTAAAACAAATTGAGCTGGGAATACATTAATATTAAATAGCAATAAATTAAAAAAAAGAAAGCTAATGGAGAAGACTGCAACTAGATTGGTCAACAAATTGTCACAATGTCAAGTAAACATGCAAAGGGTCCACTCTATTTGCTATAAAACGTGCACAATGCCAAAAAAGGCCACTTTGATCCATTCTATTATGCCATTTCATTGGTGCAGCATCTGCTTGTTGCACTAACCCCATAAAGGCTAAGACTGTTTGAATCAGACATCCATTTTCACCTTAAAGAGCCTCTAGGTAAGCAAATTACTAGTGAAACAATTTAACATTCAGCCCTTCTCAAGAAGTAACAGAATAGCTCACAATAACACTGGGCCTGAAGGACCGGTTGGTAGATTAAGTAGCTGTTTGTGGTCTCCTACAGCATTTCTCTTAATGAAGGTTACATTCCAGCACACTCTCAGACAAGTTTTAGATACTTCAGCTCTGCAGTGGTGTCGTGCAACAAGCTCTGACATTATGACAGATGTTGAAGCAGAATTTAGTAACTTGAGTTAAAAACAAAAATTTGTTGAAACCTCGACTTACGACGTTTCGCGGTTACGAACGCCCTCCCATTGAAAAGCAATGTTTCGAGTTACACGGTTTATGCGCCTTTACACCAAGAAATACGGTACCGAAACTCAGCGGAGGCGGAAATTTACAGGAGGGAGGGGGGAGAGTGTACCTTAGCGGCCACGGGCGGAGGATTACAGCTGAAAATTACAGGAGACCTCATTGTTTACAGGCAGACCGGAGGCAGAGGAGGTTAGGAGGGGCTAACATGCTAACAGACCTTACTGTAAAACTCTGGACCGCGAGTGGAAAAGTACAGGAGACCAGTGGCGGCTGGTGATTTTTTTTTATGGGGGGGCACCATAAAAAATTTTTAAGCATGTGTAGAAGTATGCATAATTATGTTTGTATACTGTAAAGTAAGTTTGTTCATGTTTTTATTTGTATATATCAGGTGTATCCATTTGTATAAAACTATCATTAATAAAACATGGTTCATCTTCACCTTGTTTGAGGCATCAGTGTGAAAAGAGAATGGGAGTGTTCTGCTTCCACTTTTCAATTTTTGGACAACTTCTATCATATTCTGTTATAATTATTTTAGTAATACAAGTTCATAATATAAATAGAATTGTGAGGGTCCAGACTTAAATAAGGACAAAGGTGTTCAAAAATCCACCAAATAATTCAATTTAATAGTTCCAAAAATAAACTAACAAAGAATAAAATTTCAATGAAAAATAAATCAAAAGATAATAACAAATTTGGGCCCAACTTAAACAGGTCAACTGAAGTCTAACAAGGAGGAATGATTCCAGATTAGATTTTAAATAACTGATTTATGGGGAAGAAAAATGATCTATTTTACTGTGATCCACCTGATGAGCTCCACCTATACCTGCAGTCAAGTCCTCTTCGCTGGAGCATTGATGCCTACTCATGGTATTTATGCTTCTAGCCAGTTTGTGAGTACAGTACTTTGAGAGACACTTACCTTGTTTTTTGTTGTGTTTCCAGTCCTCGTTTCCATCTTGGTCCTGGGACCAGTTCTCTGCTCATCGTGTCTTGCCCTCCAACCACTTGCCTGCCTCATTTCGCCCTCTGGGATTCATCTCAAGGAACTAAGGATTTCTCTGTGACGTTTATCCTACTACTTCACCTGTGAGGAAAATAACAAACAAAACAAGATCAATCATCTTGAAAGAGCCTTCTGGTCAAGCCTTTTTGACAGTTTGTTTCATCTTCCAGGAAATCCAGAAGATCCCTGTACATATGTATATAGACTTGCACTGTAAATAATAAACACTGTTACTTTTGCACCTCTTCGTGTCGTTCTGGGTCTCATTACCAACTGGGTAAACCTTTGAAATCATAACACTATGACCACTTTATTGTTCTTTTTACATATTTTGTGCTAATTTCAGCTTACTTTTTTGTTGCTAGTTTTATATCTTTCAAAATATGAAACTTTCCCTTAAACATTATTCTCTTAAATTAGTTTTCTTTTTTATCTTGTTGAGATTTTAGCTACTGTTCTGCTACTTTTCTGCTACTTTTAACCAGTGGTGGGATGTAACTAAGTACAAATACTTTGTTACTGTACTTAAGTACATTTTTCATGTATCTGTACTTTACTTAAGTATAATTAAATGTGGATACTTTTTACTTTTACTCCACTACATTTTACATGAAGTATCTATACTTTCTACTCCACTACATTTCTATAATGTGTTGAGTTACAAGTAACTTTCATGTTGCGATTTTTTGATTTATTCGTTAGTTAGAAAGTAACCAAAGGTGAGAGGGGAGTTTGGCCACTGAATCACTGCAAAGTTGACAGGTAACATTACACCCACCTTCTAGAAATTGGGCCAATAATGTATGTTCTAGTATATATATGTCACTGAGCTGGGGCCACCCACAGCATCGCCAACACACCCACAATGGATTCCACCGTGGAGAATCAGCCAGAAGATATGCACCACCCATGGCTTTATTAAAAAAAATATTGAAAGATTATTGAAAGACTATTCAGTACAGCAGGACAGATTCTCTCTCCCAAAAGAGACAGACTGGACAAAAAAAAAATCTTCTGAACTTGAACAATAAATTCTTGCTGCAATATTAAAATGTGTCAGTTCATGGGACGTTAGGAGACAAGAGATGTTTCCAAATGACTCAACACTTGGGTCCAAGTTTTGCAAATGGTGTCAGGAAGTTAAAATATTGTTCACTATTGACCCATTACAAGGTTGACTAGACAGTATTTTAATCAGAGTTGATGACAAACTGGAGTTGAAGTGATCAATGTCTATTCCTTTGTTAGGTCTAATGCTCCTTTTTTCATCAGACAACTTTTACTTCAATGTTTTTACTGGTTTTATTTTGTGTTAAATAAAAAAATTCAGAGGTATAATCATTCCTCTTTCTTATTTTATTTAATGACATTTAACCTGCAGGTCATCCCTGAAATTCTGACGCACACAGAATCACAAGCCCAAGTGTGAACGGTGTCACACAATAAAAACATGCACTATCTGCAGCATTGTTCTTTAAACTGGAACAACACTTTTAAAGTATTACAGAAAATATACATACAGTACGCACACTTAATGATACTGTAGGCCATTGCATTAGGTAATACATTCAGCAAGTACTTTTACTTTAATACTTTAAGTATTTTTAAAAGCAAATACTTATTTACTTTTACTTAAGTAAAAACATTAATGTGGTACTTCTACTTACACTAGAGTACATTTTTGTCTGTTTATTTGTACTTTTACTTAAGTACAGTGTTTGAGTACTTTCTCCAGTCCACCACTGCTTTTAACTAGCATTTTGATACTTTCAGCAAAAAAATTGCTACTTTTAGTGTTTTGCTACTCATCAATATTTTCCTCTTTTTGCTGAAGCTTAGCAGTTTAAGTATCTGTCTTTTAGCTACTGTCAGGAGATGTGGCAGAGTGAAGAAATATGTTTATAAAAAATGTTACATGCTGAACATTTAACACAGACACTCTGAGGAGTAAAACAGTTCATGACATGAGCTGAAGATGGACAGACAGGAGTCGTCTTCAGGTCACATTCTGGTTCATAACTAGCAACTTTTATAATGTTGTACACTACAGTACACAACATAAGCACAGCTAGTAGCTAGCTACTGTTGTTGACTGACCGCAACACGCACACCACGTCACGCACACAGATGAGATCAGCTCAAACTTTGCTTAGCGATTCATTAAACTCACTTAATATTACTTGCTTACCTGTGTAAAAAGGCACCATTAATAATTACTGCTGTTTCAACGTCGCCGTGTGATCAGCTCTGACACAGAGATGGTCCCCCACTCCGGCCCCTCCTCCTCGGACCGGAAACACACGAACCGCAGCGATACAGAGACGAGTCCAGGCTCGAGGGCGACGGAAAATGCGACCTGTACAGTCCAATAGTTTTGGACAAATGGGACATAAACTGCGCACGCGCTAGCGCGCTAGTTATAATTAGATTCAATGGAAAAGCCGTTAGCGGCGCCCAGCGGGGAACCGGAAGTACGTCACAATCAGAAAACGTTTTTTGAAACAAACAACTCATTACTCATAAAATATTTATCCTACACAACTAAAAACATATATGCATACATTTCGAAATATTTTTATTTTATTATTTCATTTTTATAAAAAAAAATGAAATCTTCAAATGAAGAAGAGCTGCAGGTTACAGAGGGGCGGCGCCCCTAGCGCCCTCTAGTGGAGGCCGCCGCTGCAGGAGACCTTTGTTAGGACCGGAGGTTTACGAGGTAGAGAGGCTACAGCTGAGCAACAAGCTAACATGCTAACAGGTGTAGGAAGGCTTCACTAGCTCCCAGTAGGTTATTAACTATTTTTTCCCTTCATTATGGCTCCAAATGTATGGAGCTAACATGCTAACAGGCCTTACTGTAAACAGTCTGGACCGCGCAAACTACAGGCAGCCTCAGATGTTGGAGGAACACCGAGCTAACATGCTAACAGGTGGAGGAAGGAGCTCCCAGTTAGGGATGGGAATTGATAAGAAATTATCAATATTGATGCCTTTATCGATGTCATTTATCGATTCGATTCCTTATCAATTCTGTTATCAATTCTCATTTGGGTAATAAAATATAGTAAACCATTTGTGTTCATAAAGAATTTATTTATGGATATTTTCCCATATTTTTAGACTCATTTTTCGCTCTGATTCTTCGTTTTTCATTTTTGGCGAAAATGGTGCAGTACCAGTTTCGGCCGCTATAGAGGCGCTGTAGGCAGCAGCCAGCAGAGGACTCAGAGAGTGAAGAGGAAGAGTGGCCACTTCCAGAAGTTTCTACTTGCTGTGTTCGAAAAAAGCCTCCTTTGGTCGGACTGACTCTGTCGCTGACCGCTCCCTGCTGTGGATGTAGCTGTTTTTGTTTGCAAGATACCACTCATTGCTGGGTTGCAATCACGTGACCCGGAAGTGGCGCGAAATTCAGATGCGGGGCAGGAAGTGATTTTCCCCAGTTCAAAACACAGCAGAATGGATTACAGCAAGTATGCCAAAGCCCTAAATAAACTGGCGAGGACGAGTTTTGGGTTAACCATTTAGGATCAAAAGAAGCTTTAAATGGTTGTCGACTTGTTTCTGCCCGGGTGAGTAGTGAGATGTATTATTTATTTAGTAATTAGCCTATGCTAACTACGCTATCGCTAATGCTAACAACAAGTTTAGTTAGCCCCCTGTTATTTCTATGTGCGTGGATCTACTTAAAAATAATATATTTAGCTTCTGTAAAGCCAAATTCGTGCTGGAGTTGTATGTGTTAACGTTGAGTCATATGCATTTCTACACTGTAGGTCAGAGATCTACAGTAACTCCATTAAAAAGGTAAGTTAATGTACTGAAAATATTATGATTTTTTTTGTTTTGATAATACAGTATCATCAAGGTGATCGTATCTTCTTTGTAACTTCAGATACTAGCTGGTTAAACTCAAGGTGGCCATACATGGGAGCCTCACCAGATGGAGTCGTTTCATGTGACTGTCATGGAGCCAGGGTGTGTGAAATCAAGGTAAAATTTATTTCTCAAAAGGTTTGGACTACTGCACTGCAGACTTAGCTTTTTTAGATTTTTCTACCTGGATTATTGAGCATGCATTAGGGTACTGCACTGCAGACTTTGCGCACCTCACAGTATGAATGTTACAACTATAATTTTTTACTCAAATCTTTGTTGTTTGCATATTTCACAGCATGTAGCCGTAGTTTTGGGGATGGTCTTGCAGTTTGTGGGATGTTGCCTTGTTTCCAGTTAAAAAATGTGTGACCTTTCCATCACCTTTTAAAACTTAGTCCAGATTAATACATTCTTACCTGTGGAACACACCTGGTTGACAGAGACATAAATATAGTCTCATTTTCTAACATTGGTGTTGGATAGTGAAATGAGTGAAACACAATCTTTAAAAAAGTATCATATTGAAATGTTTTGGAGACTACCGTATTTATTTTTTATGTCTAAGTTTCATTGTCTTGTCCTTCAGTGCCCACAGAGCAAACAGCATGAAGTCGGTCTGAGGATGTGTGCTGGACAGCCTGGTTTTTGTCTCGTCGTCTCGTCAAGGTTGGAGATTCTGTACAACTGGATAGGAACCATCCTTATTACCATCAGCTCCAGGATCAGATTCACATTGTGGATGTACAATATTGTGATTTTGTAGTATGGAGTGAAAATGATATTTATGTGGAAAGAATTCTGCCAGATGACCAGCTGTGGGAAACAGCAGTTCCCAAAATTCAGCANTGTACAACCAGTTTCTGTACAACTATTGTTGCATATATGTCGTGATGTTTCATGACACGAGTTGTAATCCATCATATAATGTTAAGGGATTTGTTTTTAGTTTTTTCCCTCCTTTAGAGAAAACGTGTGTGTGTGTGTGTGTGTGTTAAAATGCTGCAGAATGTTGATGCTTCTTAAATGAATGTGCCTTTATATATAAAAATGTTTGCACTATTATTGATAAGAATTTAATTATGTTATTTATGCAGAAATATTTTTTTTTACATTTGTTTTTAACTAAACATTTTTACATTTTTTATTTATTTATAAATTGTATGCTTTTGTAGTGTTCCATAAAACGACAAAATGTATATTTATAATGTGAGGAATGACAAATTGAGATTGTTTATGATAAGTGAGCATTCTCCCTACTTGAATCTGTTGCTTCTTAAAGTTTAACCAAATTACAGGAAGCATGTGCAGCTACTACTGCTATGGTGCATTTGTATATTTTTCATTAGAATAGGAAAGCTTGAGGAATGTTTCAGCCTTAAAACATTATCTCATGTGGATCTTGGTAATGGCCTGCTGGAAAAAAAAAAAAAAAACAGAGCGCTGGTGTTGCTACTAGTTACCAACTTTAAAAGTGCAACACTGATTCAAGCACATTATGTTTAGCAGTTTGACTTTTGATTCCTGACATTTTCTTCTTTGCATTCGCTTAGCCTTTGTTATCTGGAAATTAAATACACTGGCCACTTTGAAGCACTTAGCATAATGCAGTAACTGTATTTCGCTCATACTGTAATTTTGTTTAATTTATATTAGGCTATTGACCAAATATTCAACAGTTTGACAGTGATAGACTTTTATGTATAGGATGTCTATCTTATACATAAAAGTAATATTATTAGTTATATGGTCTAAAAAAGCTAAGTCTGGTCCTCTGGACATTCAAAAAACAAAGCAAAAAAAAATTGTAGAAATGTTTCGTCTTTCGTCCGAAAGACTTCCTCAGTCTGAGCTGCTGTATTCAGCTCAATCTTATAAATAGCACCCACAGACTTAGCTTTTTTAGATTTTTCTACCTGGATTATTGAGCATGCATCAGGGTAGTTATATGGTATTTTACAAAATGTGCTGTGTTTGTGCAAATGCTTTTACAGAGCAAACAAAAAAAAAGATTACTTTTGTAAATGTCAGTTTAACCAGGTAAATAACACTCCATTCATCCATCCAATCTCTCTTCACACATCTTTCAAATTGAAAATTATGGATTTGGTCAGCTGGTCTATCTGTACAACTGCTAAGATTTTCTCGATGAGGAGACCATTCTTATGCCCTAAAGTCAAAGCTCAGTCCTCACCTCCTTCTACAGGTGTGCAGTGGAGAGCATCCTGTGCTCCAGCATCACCGTGTGGCATGGAGGCTGCACATAAGTCTGTTGGAGTCAGTCTCCCCACCATCACATACATTTTACACCTCCAGATGCAGGAAGAGGGCCACCTGCATCATGGAGGACCCCACTCACACAGCACACACACACTTTTTGTCCCACTCCCCTCAGGAAGGAGGTTGAGGAGCATTAAAGTGTGGAACCACTAGACTGAGGAACAGCATCTACCCTGAGGCATTAAGGCTCATGAATATCTAACAGAATCAATTTGAAAAATAACTTCACGTTGCTGCTGATCTGTTTCATGTTGCTGTTTTCATGCATGCTCATCTGCTCACACACTCATGTTCGTGCTGCTGTTCGGTGTATTGTTTTTATGCTATTAGTGCTTAGTGTATTTTCAGTTGATATTTCTTAGTTCAGATCTTAGATAATAATAATAATAATGAATTCAATTTATAACGCACTTTTCATTAGTGAAAATCTCAAAGTGCTACACGCATTGAATGCTACACACATTCATACACCGGTAGCGGCAGACTACCATGCAAGGTGCTTTCCAGTCCTACCGGGAGCAACTCGGGGTTAAGTGTCTTGCCCAAGGACACAACGACACATGGTGTGGGGAACCGGGATTCGAACCGCCGACCTTCCGATCGGGGGACGACTGCCATTACCACTACGCCACGGCCGGCGTAGTGGTAATGGCACTTATTACTGTGTTTTTATTTATTCATTTTATTGTGGGATGTGAATGGGACCCTGTGTACATAATCTTGTTCCACCACGTGTACCACATGTGGTGTATGACAAATAAAATTCTTACTCTAAAGGGAGATGGTGTAAGGGGCGGCCGTGGTGTAGTGGTAATGGCAGTCGTCTCCCGATCGGAAAGTTGGCGGTTCGACTCCCGGGACCCGCACCATGTGTCGTTGTGTCCTTGGGCAAGACACTTAACCCTGAGTTGCTCCCGGTAGGACTGGAAAGCACCTTGCATGGTAGTCTGCCGCCACCGGTTTATGAATGTGTGTAGCATTCAATATATGTGTAGCACTTTGAGATTTTCAGTAATGAAAAGTGCGTTATAAATTGAATTAATTATTATTATTATTATTATTAGAA
>JBBPBX010001779.1:62060-82953 GCA_038048925.1 Garcialebias charrua | reverse complement strand
TCCCTTTCAGTTGGTCTCTCGGTGTAACATACTTGCTATGGGAACGTAATCCATTCACGCCTTTGAAATGCTCAGCAAAGTACAAGTGAGAACATCCGTCCTAAAGGACAGGCATCCCTCAGCTACCGTCTGCAGGGAATGCAGAAGGCACATGCTAAGAGGAAAAAATGCCAAATGTAAGAAACACCAACATGATGTTTCCACTAGGCGTATATATGTATACACCAACTAGAGACAGCTTAAGCGTGCTCCATCAGTGTGAAAACTTAACATCCCCTTTTTCTCAATGGGACATCCTGAGAAAACAGGAGGAAAAAATTGGACCCACCATGTCACAAGAAATTGGGTGACCGATGTAGAGGTAGAAACCCAAGCCAAGCACAGGGTAACCTCACAAGTCCTTTTTACTTTGTTCTTTGTTTTGGGACAAAGCAACCAAAGCCTTAGGCTCTCAGCCAGATCCCTTCAGAGGCCAGGCTGAAAGTTGCCACAACTCCGGACGTGGGTGTAGAAGCTGCCCATGCGCCTGAGTCAGTAGGTCACTTGAGAAGGCAATTGCCATGGTATCCCAGATAGCATTGAAATCAGCTCTGGAAACCACGTCTTCTGTGGCCACCTTGGGGCTATGAGGATTAAGGAGAGAGCTCCCTGACGTACCCGTTCCAATGTTGCCCCTATCAGAGGGACAGGTGGAAAGGCATAGTAGAGCACCCCTGCAGGCCAATCATGTGCCAGAGCATCCATACCCAATGGAGCGTCTGCTTCCCTCAAGGAAAAGTAGAGGTTACAGTGTGAGCTAGCTCTGCAGACAAACAGGTCCACAGAGGCTTTCCCGAATCGTGACCAGACCTGCTCCACAATTCGTGGATTCAGGCTCCATTCCGACGCCAAAAGGGGTCCTCTTGAGAGGGCGTCCGCCCCATAATTTAGTTCACCGGGGACATGAGTCGCCCTAAGTGACAAGATTCTTGGAGCATACCATGTGAGCATCCTCTGTGCCAATCCTAGGAGGGCCCGAGATTGTGTCCCTCCTTCTCTGTTGATGAAGGACACTGTGGTCCTGTTATCTGATTTCACCAGGATGTGTTGTCAAGCAATTAGACCTTTATTGAAGAAATATTTTAGAGATAGGAATAAAGCCAACAATTCCAGGAAGTTGATATACAATCTTGCTTCCTGTTCATTCCAAAGGCCGCGGACGTGGTGATTTCTACAGATCGCCCCCCCATCCAGTTTTTGAGGCGTCCGTCGTGATGACCACACGAGATGACACCCTTCCCAATGAGACCCCTTCCGTGAAAACGGACAAGTCTCTCCAGGATTCCAGGGCCTCCAGGCACTCTGGTCTATCCTAACCTTCTCTGCCTGATTAGGCAAGTCGGGTTGTATTCGTTGGTTTAGCCATACCTGTATGGGCCGCATTTTCAGTAATGCGTGTGGCACACAGGGAATGGCTGCCGCCAAGAGGCCTAAGAGGCGTTGGCAGGTTTTCACAGGGACCCGTTGGTCCAGTTCAAATTTGTCCAGGCAACGGCGAATTGAGGAAACTCGTTCCTTCAAGAGCCATGCTCTGTACTGAACAGTGTCGATCTGTACTCCCAAAAATACGGTAACCCGCGATGGAGTCAAATCGCTTTTTTGCAGGTTTATGACAAACCCAAGAGACTCCAGGTGAAGAATAACCCTACAGGAGTGTGACTGAGCCTGCTTTCTACTTTCAGCTAGAATCAGCAGGTCATCTAGGTAATTCATGACCCTGAGTCCTTGATTCCTAAGAGGGGTCAGGGTTGCATCCAGACATTTGGTAAATGTGCGCGGAGCAGTCTTTAAACCAAAAGGTAAAGCTTTGAATTCATAAGCGTTACCTTCGAAGGCAAAGCGGAGGAACTTCCTGTGTTTCCTCCATACACCTATATGGAAATAGGCATCTTTTAAATCCACTGTACACGCATAGTCTCCAGGTCTCACAGACTGGAGAACTTGCCGCAGTGTAAGCATCTTGAACTTAAATGTTTTAATCCTCTTGTTGAGGGTCCTGAGATCCAGAATTGGTCTCAGGGAATGATCCTTTTTTGGCATCAGGAAGTAATTGCTGTAGTGGCCAGAGCGTAGCTTGTGTCCTAGGACCAGGCTAATCACTCCCTTTTGTAGCATTGTTGAGACTTCCTCCCTTAGTACGTGTGCACGTTTAGGGTTAATTTTAGATTGCAGCACCCCTGTGAAGCGGGGCGGTCTCTTTGAGAACTGCAACTTGAGTCCATGACGTTTCGTTGTCATGACCCACTCATTTGGTAAACACGCCCTCCAGGCCTGCGCATGTACGCTGAGCCTGGAGGGCATGTTGAATTGCTGCTCATCATGCTTTGGCGCCAGAGGGGTGACCTTTGACCCCTCTTGCATTCATCTGAGCAGGCTGGTCGGCCCAACAGAAGATATCGCGAGATCTGACCGTCTTTGGCAGGGCTCGTGTATATTGCTGTGGTTCATAGTTTGACCATATGGTTTGTTTATAAAAATGGGACTCGAGTCAAGAACCAGGGCAGTCTGTGCTTTGGTGCTTTTATTTTTGTACATGTCTGAAACAGTGTTTGTTTTGTTTACACATGCAAAGCTCGAGTCATGTTTGGTACGCTCACACATGCCAGTCATTCCTCGTAGTCTTTTACAAGGGAAAACTGGACTCAAGGAGTCAGGTTCCCGTACCACATGGGCGGGCAAACCTGTAAAATTGTCTGATCTTCCTGTTACATCAGGTTCAAGTCTGTTTTCCACATTGGGTCGCTGATGAGGTCCTTGACGGTATTGGAAGGCTTCGCCGCCACCAGCAGGTCTCTTCCGTGGTGGGCCACACGTGTCTTCCTTTGGGGGTGCAAAGCTTTTCCTTGGCAACCTCTTGCGGAGGGCTTCCGCCTGTGTGCGTCTTTGTTCCAGCCTGGCCTGGACGCGTTCCAATGCTCCTCCCGAAGAGTCCCGTTGGCTCGATGGGGTACTGGAGGAAAGTGGACCTCTGGTTTTCCGGGAGGTCCAACAGAGTTAGCCAAAGATGGCGCTGGACAACAACTATTTCCGCCATTGCCTTGCCTTGGGAAATGGATATTGTCCCCATCATGCGGAGCACGAGGTCCGAGGCACGGTGGGCCTCCTCCATGGCTTCCGTCGAGTCCTGCTCGTCTTTTGGTACTTGGCTATGTTGGAGTTTTTCCGCCAGGTATGCTTGCACCATGGTCGATGCATTCATTGCACGAGCTACGAGGCCCTGAGCCTTGTAGCACTTCTCGAGTTGTTTCTCCGAAGTGCAGCAGACCCTGCTGGGTAGCGTAAGTTTCATCCCCGTGACTGTGGGGGCCAAGTGAGCCGCCAGAGTCTCCTCTATCGGGGTGCGTTGGCAAGGCCTGCTGTCTCCATTCCTGCGACGTCAAGGAGTCGGGATAATGGCAGCATGATGGAAGCTCCGGGTTTCGCCCAGGAGCGTTTGAGCTCCATGAGGAAGTCTGGGAAGATTGGTAATTTCTGCGACGTCGTCGATTGTTTCGCGTAGAAGTAGCTCCCCGCTAGCCTCGTAGCCTGTTGGCAAGCCGTGGGGTCTGGCCACGTGACCTGCAAGGCATCTGCCGCCCTGTGGCACAGGTCGAACAGGGTAGGTTCGGTTCCGGTAAGATTTGCGCCAGGTTCTGGGAGGAATAAACAGTTTCCCCTTTGTGACCATATTCGGCGTCTTGGTCGGACACGTCAGGCATCGAGTCCTCGGCGGCAACTGAGGAGTCCGACATGTTGTCCTCTCCGACTCGGCCGTTGCATTCGAGGTTCACGTTGTCAGGCTCCGGTTCAGGAGGGAGCACTTTAGTGCGACGTGCGACCTTCAGCGCTGCGTTCCTAGCCATGGATTTGGCCAACGCGTCAGCCCGTCGTTTCCTCACTACTGCCGACATTCGACGGCACTGAGAGCAGGAGTCGGGGAATTCCAGTGCTTTCCTCGCGTGCAGAATCCCTAGGCAGACAGGACAGGCCTCGTGGGTGTCCGTCGCCAAGAGGGAGTAGCCGCATCCACTGGGGCATGGGCGCGAGCGAGGACTCGCCGTCTTGGTTTTCCTCCTCCTTGTCCTCCGTTTTCCCTTCTCAGGAGCCATGTCCGGTGAGAAGCGTCGAAGTTGTTCCTAGTTTTCTTTTATTTGAAGCCGTCATCTCCGTTGTCTTGCTTTCGCTGGTTAGCCTGCTAATGGCTAGCAGGAGGTTGTGACGCAGTTAGCGCCGTTGAGCGAAAAGCTGCGGAAAGAAGAAAACTTTTAAGGTGAGTAGAAAAAAGCTGGACCGGCTAACGCCAGCCCAGTAATACGCAGGAAAATTTCTCTGTACACTCAGTGTAGGGAGCGAGCTCACCTCAGTCGAGTGATGCGACAACAGAGAAGTCCCACGAAGTTCAGGTTTAAGCGAGGTGAAGAGCAAAAAGAGAAAGATGGAGGGGAGCAAGCCGCTTAAGTACCCAGAGGGCGGGGCCTCTGGCGCGACGGTGACGCCCCTGCCGTAAAGGCGTGAGTATATTCCTTCAGGTAATCGCGCGGGGGCGCAATTCCCATAGCAAGTATGTTGCACCGAGAGACCAACTGAAAGGGAACATATTTTGTTATTTTTTGTTCTAAAACTAAACGTCATCACTCATCACTATCTTACGGTTCTGGAGTGTATTGTTTTTATTTCTTTAAGATTTTTTTTCTATTGCTGTTTTAGGTAAGATCTAATCCTGCAGTAGGTCATGTCCAGGTAACAAAACAGCATCAATAATGTAGCTCCTGTTTGTTGAAGCCTTTCCACTGTAAGCCTTGAAACAGTTCTCTCTCATTAAAGATTCATAACACATGACAAGATGTTTTAATTACTGGTGCATGTCTTATGGCTTCTCCATTTATACTCGGCACAAGACATAAATGCTATATAGGACTCTCCCCATAGTTGTATTTTTTACGAGAATCCAAGGTGCTGTTTTGTCAGAATGCAACATTTTACTGGTGTGTGTGTGTAAAGTTGGAATATTTCTGAACATTCGAATGCTGCAGATTTATAAAGGGTACAGAAAAATTACATCACTTTAAATGGCTAGACTGTTTACACATAAAGTTTCTTGTGACCTTAGCTGACTTTAGAAAATGCAAAAACGTCTATATCTTATAAAGTCTATAATGGCTAAAATTTGGTGTGGTAACGGCTGAGACTAATTAATAACTGACATCTTTGATTTAAACATTTGCATTAACTGTCAGTGTGAGCATTGTTGGCTAAATATTTCATGAACCAGAGCATTCGTTTTAACAACACTTAGAGGCAATAATCATTATAACTAATTAAATGTACAGATATTGAGCTAAAATAAGATGTGACAGTAGATGAGTGTCATCCTCAACACATGCACTAAGTGCTAAAAGATCTTACAAGATCTCATAATATTGCTTGAAATTGTGAATTATGTTGTTCAAGTTTAATCATTAGTCCAAGTTTGACCAAAACATCAATAACTCCAACATTCCTCAACATCAAAATGATCTTAGAAAATTATATAAAATGATAATGATCTTAAACGTCTGGCATTAAAGGCGGTGGGCAATATGCATTCCTTTAAGGTCTCCAAGGCCCTTTATTTTACTTCTGCAGTGGCTTCAGCATCTACAGCTGTTAGAAAACTGAGTGGTCATCTACCCACACAATGACATCTGAATACATAGCAGTTCTTATTCCTAACCTTATACTGTATTCATACAACATAGCTGCTTATCACCACTCTTGCAGAAACATGCTTCCTTTTTTCCTTGTTCTTTACTGCAGTGACAGGGTGTCCTTGCCTGTGGTGGGTGGCATGACCCCGCCAGAAACAACAGTCCATCACTACACTGCAAGGTGGAAGGGACATAAAAGGGAACAAGCGTCCGAGTCACTCTTTCCCTCGGGCTTTTTCTCTCTTCCACGTGAGTTAGAGTGTGTGTAATGGCCTGTGTGTGTGTTTGTGTTGTCTAGAAAAATGCACTTCGGGCTCGAGGTTCCCCTGTGGACTCTGACAATGGCTTCCCTCAGCGTAAATGACTAATGCTGCAACACACACACACACACACACACTAATGTGCTTATGTAAAGTGTAATGAGTGGGCAGTGTAAAAAACAGTGTGAACATCCATTTGAGGAGCTTTAGTGGATGCTGTACTTTAGCTTGTGTTTAATTTTATTTATTTATTTATTTGTTTGTTTGTGGCTACACCTACGCACATCACAACAAGCTTCCTGCTCATTTTTCAGTTGTATCACAAGCCTAATGTGCAATCATCTGTTTAGCAGTCACATTTTCTGTTCTGTTCCAATTCATTCTCATTTAGGCCACAAAACACACCCATGGATGGATGGATGGATGGATGGATGAGTTGTATGGTACATGAAACTGCTGAACTGAAGTAGCTCTTTATTGACTTACTCTACTCTTACAGCTTCACGACCCATTCCGTCATCTATAACCGGCTCTTATGGTGTTGTGGCCTTTTAGGCATGGAAGTCACACATCTCCTGCACTCCATCTGCCTCTCGCCAAGTATCTGCAGCGTTTGGATGGTAATTGGGCTGCAGTTAAAGTGCACAACAATTGCACATCACCTTTTCTCTCATCTGTGCTTAAGAGACAGCAGAGTTCAATTTAGCTGCAGAGCAGATTGTTTACTGCTATACTTTTTCAGGAATGGGAGCAACTTTTACTTCATAGGAGAATATGTAAAATAAACTACATACTGTTTATAGATTTGTATAAGTATAAAAGTCGACAATAAGTCTGTTCAGGTTTGGAATCATCCATCTATCCATCCATTACCCGCTTCTTCCTTTTCTGGTCACGAGGATCACTGGGGTCCATATCCAGCAGTCACTGTGCGAGGGGCAGGAGACACCCTGGACCGTCTCCAGTCCATCACAGAGACACATAGAGACTAACAAATGTTCACTCTCTCACTCACACCTAGAGACAATTTAGAGTTGCCAATCAGTCTAACATAAATGTTTCTGGTCTGTGGGAGGAAACTGGAGTACCTGGAGAAAACCCACGCATTCACGTAGAGAACATGCAAACACCACCCAGAATGGCCCCCAGCTGGGATTTGATCCGGTGACCATCTCGCTGAGAAGCGGTAGCTCTACCAACTGTGCCACCATGCCACAAGTTTTCGAAACAGTTCCAATAAAATTTACTACACATAATTAAAAAACTTGTGTTTTTCTCATATGAGAAGTTTTTGGACAAAAATTTAATTTACCATAGCCTATCACGATATATATTTTCATGAAGTGAGACATGTTTGTATTGTAGATTGAGCCCTAAAATAAGATGTTTTATCATGAAGGTTTTGGTAAATAATAAGTAAATCTAAGTCAGCTTAAAAAAAGACTGAATACAGTTGGTCCCCGAGTTACGACGCAGTTCCGTTCCTACGCCCGTTCGTAACTCGAAAATTGACGTAAGTCGGAAAATACGTCCAAACGGCACCTCATACAGTATGTACAGTGCTTTATTTTACCAAGCACTTAGCCTATCCTAACACATTACCCTACATAATTATCAAAAAACACATACATTCTGAGCCATAATGAAGGGAAAAAAGAGTTAATGGCCTACTGGTATGCTGGTGAAGCCGTTCCTCCGCCTGTTAGCATGTTAGCTCGGTGTTCCTCCAACATCTGAAGCTAGTTTGCACGGTCCAGACTGTTTACAGCAAGGTCTGTTAGCATGTTAGCTCTTGCTCCTCCGGTCCAGCTCCACTGTTTCTGCCGTCTGGTGACAAAAAACGCCCAACTAACCTCTGCTCCGGTCTGCGTGTCCAAACAATGCAATGAGGTCTCCTGGTAAATTTCCACTGACTGTGTCAAGCTACTCTCCCTACTCTCCCCCCATCCCTCCTGTACACCTCCTGGAAATGTCCGCTGTCCTCCGGTGAGTTTCGGTTCGGTACCGTATTTTCTGGTGTAAAGGCGCATAAACCGTGTAACTCGAACAATGCTTTTCAATGGGAGGGCGTTCTTAACCACGAAACGTCGTAAGTCGAGGCCGTCGTAAGTCGAGGACTACCTGTAGTTGGAACCATGTGCTCAGAAATGGCCGTGTTGGTCTAATCTGTTTACATCATCTGCCCTGATCTGTCACCCAGTTATTTTCATTGTGTGACCAATTATGAAAATAAAAGGCATCAACATCTTTACCAAAGCATCTTAACGGCATCATATTCCCCGTTGTTCTTTGTCTACTCCTGAATAAATGCTGCTCACAGTTGATGCTATCAGACAGATGCGTGCTGAATATTATAATGTGACTTTTATGAGGCACTGCTTTATTCTGGCACATTTGCATGAAGGAACATTCGAATATGCATTTAAGTTCTTCACTGAAATTTTAATGTTTCACATTACAGTAGTTTGGTTGTTTCAAATGTTGAATTATGTCTTGCTCTCTTCTCTTACTGTCCCTGAGAATGAATATTTATAGATCGCTGTCTCGAACAGAAATGAGAAACATCCTTTGTGCATATTTTAGAGCTTAAAATTAAAAGCCTGGCATTCTTTAAAAGAATGCATATCGCCTGTCGCCATTTGTCCAAGAGTTTTAGACTAAAATTAGCTTATGATGAGAAAGGGCAGAGTCAGACTTGTTTTTGTCAAACCTTGAAAACAACATTAATCTCATGCATGGATATGTCTTGTGAATGATTGTCAGCTACTACCACATCAAATTTTAGCTTAGCTTCTGTAAAATCTGTTTTATGGCAATTTTTGCATTTGCTAATCATTGAAGAGTGATGGCCTCTTTACATTGAGTTGATTCCATAAGGCAATCAGTTGTAGATGTATTCATTGATTACTTTCTGAAAGCTTTATTACAATCCATCCAGTGGTTCATGAGACATTTTGCTAACAGATAAAGTTGATGCTGACAGTTAATGCTAAAGTTTCAAGCAAAGATTCTTTGCCATGAGTAGGAAAATGTGTTGTGAATGGCTCTTAGCTACAACAACACCACACAAATTTAGCATGATACTTAATGAACTGACTGAATGGTAGCTTTTTGTGTGTTATCAATTCAATTCAGTTTATTTATATAGAGCCAAGACACAACAGAAGTCGTCTCGGGGCACTGAACAGAAACATTCACATATATATATATATAATAACGTAACATTATTTATCTGAGGTGCAGACTGCTTTGAGTTTAACTCCATCCCAGAACTCTCATCTTGAGCAAGCATGAAGGCAACAGTGGAAAGGAAAAACTCCCTCATGAAGAAGAAACCTTTAGCAGAACCAGACTCAGGACAAGCGGCCATCTGCTTCGACCGCTGGGTTTGAGAGGAACAGGAAGGAGGAACAGATACACAATGGCAGGTCAAGAATCACATGTTAAGATAGAAATAGTATCAAATGAAAACTATTCAATTTTAGCAAATCTTTTTAAGGCAACGAGTTCAGTTTGTCTTCTAGTAGTCTAAGCTTAAGGCAGCATAGGAAGCCAACCCTAACTATAGGATTTATCAAAAAGGAAAGTCTTAATCCTGTGGGACCTGTAGGCCTGTGGGACCCCTGAAGCAGCAGATAGGTACCGGCAGTCCAAGCGGCATGCGGCTCGGGTGGTTGCTGAGGCAAAAACTCGGGCGTGGGAGGAGTTCGGAGAGGCCATGGAGAATGACTTCCGTACGGCTTCGAGGCGATTCTGGTCCACCATCCGGCGTCTCAGGGGGGGAAAGCGGTACGCGACCAACACCATTTATGGTGGGGATGGCGTGCTGTTGACCTCAACTCGGGATGTTGTGAGTCGGTGGGCGGAATACTTCGAAGACCTCCTCAATCCTACTGGCACGTCTTCCACTGAGGAAGCGGAGCCTGGGGACTTTGGATCGGGCTCTCCAATCTCTGGTGCGGAGGTCGCCGAGGTGGTTAAAAAGCTCCGCGGTGGCAAGGCTCCGGGGGTGGATGAGATTCGTCCTGAGTTCCTTAGGGCTCTGGATGTTGTGGGGTTGTGTTGGCTTACGCGACTCTGCAATATCGCGTGGACATCGGGGGCAGTTCCCTTGGATTGGCAGACTGGGGTGGTGGTTCCCCTATTCAAAAAGGGGGACCGTAGGGTGTGTTCCAACTATAGAGGGATCACACTCTTAAGCCTCCCTGGTAAGGTCTATTCAGGGGTTCTGGAGAGGAGGGTCCGTCGGATAGTCGAACCTCGGATTCAGGAGGAGCAGTGTGGTTTTCGTCCTGGTCGTGGAACACTAGACCAGCTCTACACCCTCAACAGGGTCCTGGAGGGTGCGTGGGAGTTTGCCCAACCAGTTTACATGTGCTTTGTAGACTTGGAAAAGGCATTCGACCGCGTCCCTCGGGGGGTTCTGTGGCGGGTACTCCGGGAGTATGGGGTACCAGGCCCATTGATATGGGCTGTTAGGTCCCTGTACGACCGGTGTCAGAGCTTGGTCCGCATTGCCGGCAGTAAGTCAGGCTCGTTTCCGGTGAGAGTTGGACTCCGCCAAGGTTGCCCTTTGTCACCGATTCTGTTTATAACTTTTATGGACAGAATTTCTAGGCGCAGCCAAGGTGTTGAGAGGATCCGTTTTGGTGGCCTTAGAATCGCTTCTCTGTTTTTTGCAGATGATGTGGTCCTATTGGCTTCATCAGCTCGTGATCTACAGCTTTCACTGGAGCGGTTTGCAGCTGAATGCGATGCGGCCGGGATGAGGATCAGTTCCTCCAAATCCGAGGCCATGGTCTTGAGCCGGAAAAGGGTAGCGTGCCCTCTCCGGGTCGGGGAGGAGGTCCTGCCCCAAGTGGAGGAGTTTAAGTATCTCGGGATCTTGTTCACGAATGAGGGAAAACTGGAGCGTGAGATCGATAGGCGGATAGGTGCAGCGTCCGCAGTGAAGCGGGCGCTGTACCGGTCTGTCGTGGTGAAGAGAGAGCTGAGTCAAAAGGCAAAGCTCTCAATTTACCGATCGATCTACGTTCCCACCCTCATCTATGGTCATGAGCTTTGGGTTATGACCGAAAGAACAAGATCTCGGATACAAGCGGCTGAAATGAGTTTTCTCCGCAGGGTGGCTGGACTCTCCCTTAGAGATAGGGTGAGAAGCTCAGTCATCCGGGAGGGACTCGGAGTAGAGCCGCTGCTTCTCCACATCGAGAGGAGCCAGTTGAGGTGGCTCGGGCATCTGGTTAGGATGCCTCCTGGACGCCTCCCTGGTGAGGTGTTCCGGGCATGTCCCACCGGGAGGAGACCCAGAGGAAGACCCAGGATACGCTGGAGGGACTATGTTTCTCGGCTGGCCTGGGAACGCCTTGGGATTCCCCCAGAGGAGCTGCTCCAAGTGGCTGGGGAGAGGGAAGTCTGGGCCTCCCTACTTAGGCTGCTACCCCCGCGACCCGACCCCGGATAAGCGGAAGAAAATGGATGGATGGATGGATGGAAAGTCTTAATCCCAGTCTTAAAACTGGACAGTGTGTCAGCCTCACGGACAGAAACTGGAAGATGGTTCCACAAGAGAGGAGCCTGAAAACTGAAAGATCTTCCTCCCATTTTGCTTTTGGAAACTCCAGGAACTGCAAGTGAGCCTGCAGTCTGAGAGCAAAGTGCTCTGTTAGGAAAATATGGAACAATAAGATATCGAATAAAAGATGGAGCAAGGTTGTTGAGAGCTTTGTAGGTTAGAAGCAGGCTTTTGAATTCAATTCTGGACTTGACATTTAGCCAGTGGGCAGAAGCTAAAACTGGAGAGCTATGATCTTTCCCACTAACTCCAGTTGACGCTGGCAGCAGCCTTTTGGATTAACTGAACACTTTTTAAAAGAAGTATTTGGACAACCAGATAATAAACCATTGCAATAGTCCAGTCTAGATGTGACAAATGCATGAACCAGTTTTTATGCATATATTTAGATAAGATGTTTCTAATTTTAGCGATATTACGCAGGTGGAAGAAGGAGGGTCTAGTAATGTTTTTAATGTGGGGTACAAAAGACATGTCCTAATCAAAAATAACACCAATATTTTTAACATTAGAGCTGGAGGTCAGATTAATGCCATCCAAGAATGGCAAAAGACTGAAAAATTCATTCCTAAGATGCTCAGGTCTAAAAACTAGAACCTCAGTCTTGCCTGTATTCAAAAAGCAGAACATTTAGGGTCATCCAGGTTTTTATATCTTTAAGCATGCTTGTAGTCTAAGTATCTGACTGGATTCATTTGGTTTCATGGACAACTATAACTATGTATCATCAGCATAACAATGAAAATTTATCCCATGCTGTTTAATAGCTAATGGAAGCATATACAAGGTAAAGAGTATTGGTCCAAGAACTGAACCCCGAGGACCTCCATGACTAACTTTGGTGTATGATGAAGATTCATTATTTACATTTACAAATTGGAATCTTATCTTTTCTTAAGTTAGTAGGCTGTGACAACTATCTTGTATTGCTGACTCCTAAAGTTAGTGATTTGTTGATGTACATCTAATGACTGTTTAGTCTCAATAAGATTTGTCCAGTCTTTCTGTTCTGTGTTCACCTTTCTGCAGCAGGAGGTGAGAATCTTTACAGTTTACCGGTAAAAAGAATTTCACAAGTGTAATCTGCAGTTTAAAGCCCAGACGATGAAGAGACAAGTCTTCAATTTGCACTTGCAGTTTGTCTTTCACTTCGATGGCACTCAGTCTGGCTTCCTGTTAACACTTTGTGCAAAAGCAGAAAACTCAACAGCGTCACAAGTTGGCAGTCTGTGGCAAAGTGATTTATGGTGTCATTCAGAGCTTTGCAAATCACAGATCTTTGGACACTACCAGTCTTCCCAAAAAAGAAACCGCACAAGTTGACTTAAATACACTTTGCTGTTAAAAATAATATTTGCTGTGAGGCAAAATCCACACAAAACCAAAACACAGTCTTTCCACCAAGAGACAAAAAACATCATTCTGCATTTAAAAATGCAAGAAAAACAGAATGGGTTTTAAACCAATTTTCATCTTTTGTATAAAAGTTAAAGCACTCTCAAAACAGATCATCAGTGCAGGCATCAAAGTTGCTCAGATAGCATGCTCTAGATAAAAATAAAAGAAAAGTTGCCTGGCAACAGAAAAACAGAAAAGAATAACTGAGCAGTTTTGTAATGTTGCTGGATGTGTGTGTAGATTGTTGTGATAAAAGTCTAATATGTGATTATTGTGCCTGACAGTGACTGAAAGCTGCCAACTGTCATTTCTCACAGCCTTAGCAGCAAGAAGCCAGGTGCACATGCAACTAGGGGTGCAGGAAAAAAATCGATTATTTAAACAATCGAGATTCTTAGTCCTGGGGATTCAGAATCGAGTCTAAAAGCCCCAAAATCAAATTATTTTTTTTCACATTAAAACCCAAAAGATAACAGAAATAAAACCTGAAAGTTATGCACCATAACTCATGTTCCCTGAAGGAAGGGAACGAGGTGCAACATACTTGCTATGGGAATTGTGCCCCCGCGCGATTACCTGAAGGAATATACTCACGCCTTTACGGCAGGGGCGTCAACGCCTGCGCCAGAGGCCCCGCCCTCTGGGTACTTAAGCGGCTGACGCCCATCCATCTTTCTCCAAAATTGCACTTCACCGAGCTTTCAGCATTGAAAAGGGCCAGATATGTTGCACCTCGTTCCCTTCCTTCAGGGAACATGAGTTATGGTGCATAACTTTCAGTTCCCTTTCAGTCTGGTCTCTCGGTGCAACATACTTGCTATGGGAACGTAATCCATTCACGCCCTTGAAATGCTCAGTAAAATGCATGCTAGAGTGAACGTCTGCCCTTGACCAGCAGGCATCTCAAGGCTACTTTCTACTGTGTGCTAGAAATGGCAGCCTGAGTGACGTCACATGCAGTAACATCCAAACTGTAATGCTTTGCAAAAGTGTTTAATGAGCTCCAGTTTGCAGCAGCGCAGATGTCTGCAACTGGTACACCCTTGAACAATGACCAGGAAGTGGCCAAGCCCCGAGTGGAATGAGATGGCACCCCAGAGGAAACCTGTTGACCTTTGCTACTGTACGCCCTTTTAATGGCCTCAGTCACCCAATGTGAAAGGTAATGTTTTGATAGGGCCTTTCCGGTAGCAAGTACTGCAAAGCAGACGAACAGTTGATTTGTTTTTCTCCATTCGGCTGTTCTCTGCATGTAAGTGCGTAAATCTCTCACGGGGCAGAGAGCCTTCAGCCTTTCCTGTTCCTGAGTGAGGACAGGAGTAGGTGGAAAGGAGGAGAGATCAAAGTCTAGACTCCTGTGGTTCAAAGCCAAGACCTTGGGAATGTATGCGGGATTAGGCCTTAAGGTGACCATTGACCCGTCAGGGGCGAATCTGGTACACATTGGATGTACAGACAATGCATGGAGGTCACCCACGCGTTGCGCTAAGCAAAGAGCCAGGAGTAGAGTGGTTTTATAAGATAACAAGTCTATCTTAACCTCGCTCAGTGGCTCGAATGGGGTCACAGAGAGCCCCCAAGACCAGGCCAAGATCCCAAACAAGGGTCAGAATCCTGCTGGATAGTTTAGCCCGAAGTACACCTTTCATAAATCTTATTATGATTGGATGCGCTCCAGGTGTCCTGTGTCCCCAGCCTTCGTGACAGGCTGAAATAGCTGATAGGAAAACTTTAATCGTTGAGTAAGAACAACCTTTTTCCAGTAAGTCCTGAAGGAAGGTCAGGAGCTGGCCAAGTCGCATGCATAAGAAATAATATTTCTTTCTGAGCACCAGGCTTCAAAAATACGCCACTTCTGTGCGTATAGAGACTGTGTTGACACAGCACGGGCATTTTGTATGGTTTTTACCACATTTTCCAGCAGGCCTGACGCCATCAGCTTGTTCCTTTCTGCCAACAAGCTGAAATTTTTGACAGTTCCTGGCCTAAGCGGCTGGACTGCCCCTTCTGGTGACATAGTTTGGCCCTGAAGAAGAGCAGTTGGTGCATCCAGTTCTCCTCCAAGGGCCCTGGAGGCTGTGAACCCCTGGGGGTCAACCAAGTTGGAAAGAGGGCTTCCTTGCCGATGTGCTACCAAGCTGCTCTGCTCGAGGGTAATCGAGGGCAGATGCAACCTGTCATCCGTATTAGACAAAGTTGGAGCAGAAAGTCTATTTTCCCTCTCCAAGTTTGGGGTCATGGGACTAGGAGACTGCAAGTTTTGTAAACGAGCAGACCTCCTGACTCCAATCTGTTTTATGGAATGGTCCAGTTTACTGGTCCTTGGCTTTAACAGAGCGTCGGAACCAGGCAAACCGACCGTGGTCTGTGTTTCACCCGTTGGGAGAATTTTGTTTGGGAGCAGAGCTGGATCAGCACATAGAGGAAGGTCACGTGTTGTCTGATCACTGCCTGGACATTGCGTGTCCTTCATTAATAATAAAGGGGCAGCTACATCGTGAGAACGTCGAGATGCTCCTTTTAGTTTGGCAGACTTTAGATTATTTGGTGATAGAGAGCCCAGTCCCCTTCGAAAAACAGGAAGAGAGATCTGATTCAACGCTGATTTGTTTACATGCACAGCAGCTTGAACATAATTGCTGCTGTGAAGGTGTGGGCATCTGATGTGGCCCCCTGTCGTTAAATTCTGTCGGCATGCCTCCCTGAAGTGCAGACATGTCACGTGTTCGCCTGGTTAGTGTATTGGCTGCCCCGTTATTCACAATGGAGCAGGTGACCCCCCTTACCTGTCTCCGTGAGGGGTGTGGGGGATGCTTGCAGAAGCCTCTGTGTCTGTTTACTGCAGACGAATCAGAGGCACCCTACTGTGGTTTATTGATTAGGCTAATACCCCATGGGCCGTGAGTGAGGGGGGAAAAATGGCCCCCTCCCTTTATGATGGCTGACAGGCCAGAGGGACTTGTTCTGCTGAAGTTATTTGTGTGTTGTTGTTTTTTTTTTTGAGAGTCAATAAAACAGAGAGGGGCTGTTTTATGAGCTTTATTTGTGCTTATGTGCAATGACATACATGATTCTATGTCACTCTCAGCAGAGAGAGCGTGATTTGTGCATGCGATAGATTTACCAGCTTTTTGTACCGTGTTACAAATAAAGTCTGGACATGAAGGGATCATTTCCAGTACCACGTGGACGGGTGACAGTGTAATGTGGGAACGTGGACCTGGTTCATCAGGCACGTTTCTGTCTGGTGTCCCGGTTTGCCGAGGAGGCCCTGTGTCTGACCGCCTGGTGGGGAACAAATCTGTTTTTGCTCCATGCGTGCTCGGTGCGAGGTTGGCCCGGTGGGGTCCCTGCCGGGGCTCCTCCTCGTATGCTGGCTGCTTCTGCGATGGGGCACGCGTTACCGAGCGGTGTCGAGGCTGCGCAGTTCTGCCTCCAGCAGACTCCCTTGGGGGGACGAAGCTTCTCCGGGGAATGCCCACCCGGAGAGCTTCGGCCTGTCTGCGCCTTTGGTCCAACTTGGTCTGAATTCGCTCTAAAGCTTGACCAAATAATCCCGTCGGCTCTATCGAGTGGTGGAGAAAAGGCACCTTTTGTCCCTCAGGGAGATCCATTAAAGTCATCCACAAGTGGCGAATCGCAATGACCACTTCCGCCATACCCTGCCTTGAGCAACAGCGGCTGTCCCCATCATGCGGAGTACAAAGTCTGTTGCCCTGCGGGCTTTGTCCAACAAGTCGGCGGCAGCCTGCTTGTCCGTTGTTACCTGCAACTGTTGCAGCTTTTCCGCTAGGTAAGCCTGTATCAACGCGGACGCGTTCATGGCACGCGCAACGAGTCCCTGAGCTCTGTAGCACTTCTCGAGTAGAGACGCTGAAGCTCGACAAGCCTTGATGGGATAGTTGGTTTGTCCCGGATGACTTAGGAGCCAGGTGAGACGCTAGTGTGTCCTCAATCTGAGGCACGTTAGCTATTCCCACCTCATCCATCCCGTCGACGTTGAGGAACTGTGAGAGGGGAAGGAGCATGGGGGCTCTCGGTTGAGCCCAGGTGCGAGTTAGTTCTGTGAGGAAGTCCGGGAACACGGGCATCCTTTGCCTCGTGGCGGCCTGCTGCTTCGAGTAAAAATAGTTTCCTGCCAGCCTCGTGACCTGTTGGCGAGGCGGAGGCTCGGGCCATGGGATGTGCAACGCATCCGCTACTCTGTGACACAGGTCGAACAGAGCAGGGATGGAAAAGTCGGTTTCTGGGAGCACAGGTACCGGGGTCTGGGAGAGATCTTCTCCCTGATCCTCCAGTTCTACGTCTGCGTCCTCCGCTGAAAATTCGCCCGAGGCTGAAATCGAGATCTCGTCCTCGTTCATCATGCCTCGGGTGTCGAACTCGACTGTTAAGTCCACCATAGGAGCCAGCACGTCAGGGCTGTCACCCCATTCGACTCGTGTGCTGTCGTGTAGAGCCATGTTCTCGAGCTCCGGCGTGGGAGTGAGAGGCTCCGTGGTGTCCGCATCTGCTGGTACTGCTGAAGCGCCTATGGCTTTGGCGACGAGGTCAACCCGGTGCCGCAGCACCGCATCCAGCATCAGGCTGCAGTGTGGGCAAAAGTCGGGCGTATCCAATGCTGTTTATGCATGTAGCATTCCTAAGCAGACTGGACTGGGTGTCCATCGCAGCGAGGGAGAAACCGCATCCGCTGGGACAGGCGCGCGAAGTTGGGCTCGCCGTCCCGCTGGTTTTCCTTGGAAGTCTTGCCTTTCGCTTTCCTTTCTCCGGAGGCATGTCCGAGATAAGGCGAGCGAGTCCTTCCAGAATCCTTTTTCTTTTTCCTTGAAATGTTTCCTCCGTCGCGTCGCTTTCGCTGGCTAGCTCGCTAGGAGTTAGCGAAGTAGCTTTTTTCTTGTGGCGTAGTTAGCGCCATCGAGCAAAGCAATCTGTAGAGAGAGGAGAAAAAAACTTTGGGGTTAAGAGAAAATGTGCCGGACTAGCTTTCGCTAGTCCAGCAATACGCAGGAATAATTCTCTGTGCGCTCTGTGCAGGGAGCAAGCTCACCTCAAGTTGAGCGATGAAGCAACAGAGAAGTCCTGCGAAGAGGTAGTTCAGGTTTAGCGAGGTGAAGGGCAAAAAAGAGGAAGATGGATGGGCGTCAGCCGCTTAAGTACCCAGAGGGCGGGGCCTCTGGCGCGGCGTTGACGCCCCTGCCGTAAAGGCGTGAGTATATTCCTTCAGGTAATCGCGCGGGGGCACAATTCCCATAGCAAGTATGTTGCACAGAGAGACCAGACTGAAAGGGAACATATCTCATAGTATATGAAAGGATACATAAAATGAAAGGCGGCAGAAAAAAGAAGAAATCTGACCCGAACCAGTGACCTCCATGACCCAATAAGGATAAAGCATGTAAAGATGATGGATAGTTGGCTGTTGTTGAAAAGATTTACCAAACAAATCTTTTAAACAAAATCCATCCATACACATTTGAAACATGGATGAATGCAATATGATTTTGAAGTCTATTTTATTTTGAGTTAAATGTTTATGCAATACAGTAGGCTGAAATCTTTGTTTACATTTGTATTTTGAATTATTTGTGATGGACTGCAGACATGTCCAGGGTGTCCCCTGCCTCTCGCACAGTGACTGCTGGATATAGGCACCAGTGACCTCCGGTACCCGATTAAAGCTGCTGCATTCTATTCATGTACCCATCTGCTCACAATTCAGGCTGCTGTATTTATATTGTATTATTTGACATTATTAAAGCTGGTGTATGTAACTTATTTTTTAAACATATTTCTTCACTCTGCCACTATCTAATGATAGATTGATGTGCAGGTAATCTCTGAAAAAAACTATAGTCCTCTGGCGTCTCCCGGTGGTAATAAAAGCATTTATAAAAACCAAAGTGCCCCGTGGTTAACCAGCCAATAAAAACAGAGTTTATAACCAGCCAATAAAAACAGAGCTTCTAACTTCTCACGCTCCTAACCCAGCCCCCCACCCACCCCCCGCCTGCGAGCCCGCAGCGGCTGCGCAGGTTCTTGTTGAAATAATTGCAAAGCGATGCAGGACTGTTTTATATGTGACACAAATGCTGGTGAAGATTCTCAGTCGTCCAGGACATGATAAATCAAAAAGGCGTTCAATTCAAATTCTCCGTCTTCATCCCTTATCTGGACTATTCTTTTGTTTTTTTGCCAAAAGTCAAGTGATCGCTCCCTCCTCTTCCTCTCCTCTCCCTCCGCTGAGTGCAATGAATGAGGAAATGACTGAGGTTGTCACGAGCGAATTAAACTCGGGTTTTACGTGGCTGCTCGAGTCCCTGCAGATTTTCTGGTGTTCTGGAGTGCTGGACCAGCGCTCCATGTTTTTAATTTATTTTTTTAGAACGTTTTATTAACATATAAACACAGTATATGCAGCGGCTCCGACAGGAGCTGACAGCGGAGGCGGAGCTGATCTCAAGTTCAGCAGACCACGGGGGAGCAGCCATATATGGCTCTGAAGGGGTGGGAGCAGAATGCTTTCCCTGTTCAAAATTTTTCTAAGTGTTTTGGTCATACAGAAACTGCAGATAGCAGCTTTAATGTTTGCTACAAGCATACATTATTGTTTTAAATAAATGTTTTATTTGTTTACATTATTGTTGAATCTTTTCATGATTTCAATTGAAAATTGTTTCAGAATCGAAAATTGTTTCTGAATCGAAAATCGATCCTGGAATGAAAATTTTTTTAGAATCAAAAATCGATTTTTAATCGAATCGGTGCATCAAAAATCGGAATCGAATCGATTCTCCAGACACTGAGAAATTCGCACCCCTACATGCAACCATAAAACTTATAGGAAAAAGGCAGGAGATTACAGACAGGTGTGGAAATTAAGAGGATGTCTTAATAAGTTGATTGTCACTGGGCAACATATGAGCTAATGAGCAGCACCTGTGCGGGGGGGGACTGATGACCCACTGATCCAGGTGAGGCAGCACACCGAAACAGAAACCCTGTAGAGACAGTCAGAGACAGCTGCATTACACAGCTTGTTATGAAAACTGGAGGTTATGAGGTGCAATCCATATGTGAGGAGGGCTGCGTGGAGGCACAGGTGTAACCATGACAACGTCAAACACCTTTACTACTTCCTGTTCGATCCAAGCTTTGGAGCTCACATCAGGTCTGCAAGAAGAGTCCGCAAGCTGAAACAAATTACTGTAGCTTTTTATATTGGTATTATTTGTATACAAAACCTAGCACAAGTTAAATCTAGATTAATTTACCTCTTGGCCTTTGTGAGATATTATTATTGTAATGAGAATAACAAAACAAGCTGTCTTTCATGTCATGAGTCTTTGAAAAAATGTCTGATGAAGAGAAATTATGGAGTTTATGCACAATCTTATGTGATATAAGATGTCATGATGACCCTTGATCAGTTACTACCACCGAATTTGAGCTCAATAACTCTAAAACTGGCTGAGTTACAGCTATTTTTATGTTTTGACAACATGGATTAGCTGTGGTGCTATCTTGAATTGGATTATTTCCCCAAGGTAAAAAATTTGTTTACTTTATTAGTTTCATCAAAATCTGTTCAGTGGTTCATGAAATATTTTGCTAACAGTCAAACAGGGTTTTCTGCAAAGGGTTAATGGCAAATTTTTAAACAGAAAAAAATTAACAGATTTTGTGCAATCTATTAGTTTGCAGGATGTGTGTTTGGGATCAGTCTCAGCTACTACCAAAACAAATTTTAACTACATATCAGCAAAATTGGATGATTTATACCAGTGCTATTCAACTGGAGGTCTGCGGCAAGTGACTTCAGTCCAGTCATCCATCCATCCATCCATCCATTTATCTATCTATCTATCTATCTATCTATCTATCTATCTATCTATCTATCTATCTATCTATCTATCTATCTATCTATCTATCTATCTATCTATCTATCTATCTAT